>JACEFZ010027883.1:185000-379213 GCA_014155875.1 Cepaea nemoralis
CCCCAGAAACCACATTTCCATAGTCATCAGAAATTTTCAGCTTGACTGCTCATTGGCCAAGCTTCACATTCATACAAAAGTTCAGGCTCTATATAGCACCTCAACACTTTTTTTCTCGTTTCAATGACATCCTACAAGAAGGAAAAAAACAACACCATACACTGGTTAGAGAAATTACACGCAGAGAGTCCCAACTGCTTGGGCACGTTATGAAAAGAAATAAACAGAGAACTTGTTAACAATTGGCAAAATTGAGAAGGAAAGAACACGGCAAAGACAGAGAAGTAAATATCTGTTAAAAACGAAAGACTGTTCGTTTACTGTATTCAACGAACAATAAACGATTGCTTAAATATAGTGAGACTTTAGCAATTAGGCAGTTCCATTCAGTTTGATGCAGACAAAAAGAGTTCGTTTTAAACTAGAAATTGCTATACGAATAACAAATGCTCTATATGCGCTCACGTGGCTCTGTAATCATCATTATCATCATGTGCCTCGCCGTTAAGCGTGGGAGGTCATGTTGCACCTTTTTACACGATCACCAGAGTCGTGGATAAGCTATGTGTTCTTGTCTCGACCAAACCACATAGTCAAGCCATCCAGATATTTACTTAACTGCCTTCCATTTGTTCTTTACCTCAATCTTGTCGGTTGCCACCAAGTTCTCTAGTTTATTCTCTGCAATAGGACTCTATAAAATGAGATTAGTCTCTGACTCTTCATTCACGTTTCGGAAAGCTCAGCATGGGTGGCTGTAGGATGAGTGGGTACCAGTTATCAATGTCTCAAGCATTCAAGAACTTGTGTGGGTCTGTCCAGGTCATGCAGGGGGGAAAAAAGGGGGGGGGGGGGGGTGCGGAAACGAGAACACTGATATACTGGCTTCAAAAGCTTCTATGGTTGGGACATTGAAATTGGACAACATGGATATGATGCGGGTGATAACTGAGAGCTTGATTCACGGTGACACATCTCTTGACGTTTATTCTCGATTGTAACTGTTAGAGTAGTGAATAGATTATGGAACTCGAGGTCGTTTCTCACATATAAGTAACCAGCTGAATGAACTAATGAATGAATATTCACACTCTTCGACTGACACGGGAAGAGACTGCACCCTTTTGGATTTTTGTCGAGTTCAGTGACGTGAATTCTTCATCATAATCACATAGAAAAAATACACGTCCGTAGCAAGAGCTTTCTATTGGCATTTGATGTAATAGGGTCGTCGCATATTATAGATGAATGCACGGGTGAATAGACGGCTACTCTTTCCTCACGTAGCCAAGCGACGAACGCAGTCGTCGAGCCTTCGTCCGACCGCGCTCGCAATATACTCAGCACTGCGCCATGTCAACTACGCTAATGCGCCCGCTGTAATCACATACTATGAGCTAATAATATTTCACTGTGACATAAAATGCTGGAGGTTTATCTAAATACATATACTAATAAATTAACAGTCAGAGGGCGTTCACGATCAATTGTGTATGCGTGAAACAGTAGTATGACTTCTTTGTGTGTGGGTGAGCGGCCCAGAAGAAGATAACGAAAAATCCCTCGAAACGTTGGTAACATTAAGTTTATTTCATGTTAACTGAATAGGCAAGAATTTTCCTATACACATATACTAAAACAGTCTCGTAGTTTGTGTTATTTCCTGTATTCAGCTTTCTCGTCAGTCACAAAATGGATTATTGTTAATAATGATAGTATGTTGATCAGACATCGATCAGACTCTCATTATGGATGCTCTATAACATTTTAGACTTCAAAAATTGGTCAGTGAATAAGTTTGTGTTCTAATTTCCAACTGTTGGGTGTGTATAGTCCCTTGATGGTGGTCCAGTATGGCCAGAAGGTCCCGTCAGATATATACGTGGCAAAGATAGGGCACCTGGGTCCTTGATCTCGCGTGCAGTTCATGGCGACTTTGGGGTTGAGCGTCATGTTTTTATCCAAGGCGTAGTTGTAATACGTCACGTCGCCAACAACTGATGGGAGCATGCCGAAGAGATAAATATCGTCAATCCAGAAGAACGGGGTAGTTAGAGCTGCATCGTACATGGGTTTGATCAGGTCGGTTGTCATAATGACTAGAAAGCCACTACAGTAGTCGTACGGGAATGTTGTACGTGAAGCAAACACGTGTGGCTCCACTTTCCATTTTCCTTTTCTAAGAATCGGCATACTTCCGCTATGCCACATATTACAAAATATTGATTTCTTCTTTCCCGACATGTGATTAAGAAATGAATACAGAAGCTTAAACATATTCACTAAAATATCATCGTCAATTTTTAACACAAATTCTGAATTTGAGCAATACTGGCTGACCCAGCGGAACCCCATGACGCCTTTCAGCGAGAGGTTGTGGTAATCGTCGATGAAGTCACCCATGACCGTGTCATTGTACCTGGCATGCTCCATCCACAAGACACGCTCCAAGGTTTTATTGAGGGTTTTCCCTAACAGGAATGCAACACGAACGTCGAATGGGCGAAAGAGAGAGGCTTTTGCAAAACTATCCCTGATTCGTTGTCTCTTTTCTAAATTTGGTGGTGCCGTGTGCACAATTATTATAATATCAACCAAGTTGTCGGATTTGCACAGGTACGGGTCCAATATTAGGTATCTTCCAATTCTTTTAGCCGGAAACATGGACTTCATTGATGAGCACTGTATCATTTAACTCTCTTTTCATCTGCTCGATCTTCTTCAACGCCAAATGGTTCATTGTTACGTTCCAAGTACCGACTGTACTAAACGTGGCTTTGCGGCTGAGGTACAAGAATGTAGTGTCCGTCTTGCTCTGGCTGTAAGTGCGGAAAAACTTCCATGTGAACAGACCTTGCAAGGTCAGCGAGAGGAAACAGATCAGGTTGATCAACAGGACAACCTTGATCACGTTACCTGTTATTAATTTCCTCAGCGCACGTAAACTCATTGTTTCTGTGTAGTGTTCGTTGCTCCTGTAATGGAAATAGAAAAGTAATAGTTAGTATTTCTCTCTCACATTATAATAAATTGTTGACATTATGGAGCGGCTGGCCGAGTGGCCAGAATGCCGGATTCTCCTTCGGTAAGGTGTCGAATTGTTTTCTGTCGGGGGCAAAAAGAAAACTAACCTGCACAGTTCGCGGCGACTGCAAAAGCTAGGCAGCCATTATTTCTCAAGCTCAAGAACACCCCCCCCCCCCCCCCCGCCCCCCCTTTCCTGCCATACACCGCAAGGTACTATATTGGCAGTAAAAGACAGTTTATTGACATTATGAATTTATGTTATGTTATCACTATCAACATCCGCGCACATTGGGTTTCCCATGCCTGCTCATTCCTCCGAGACAACTGCCATCTCAAAGTATCTGTACTCATTGTTCCCAGGAGGAGTTAGTACTTCTCTCTTGACCACCTCGAAAACTGCATAGACGTGCTTGTCCAGCTTCACTCTGAACTCATGTAATCGAACTAGAGACGTTATCAGCCAACTGCATCCGTACTCTGTCGACGATACCGGCCCTCTCCCTGCTTCTCCCCGCCTGTATTGTTGCATTGTTTACTGTGGCAAAGGGATTACGGACGCAGTTCGTAATCCCGCATACCGCGTTCAAAACACAGCTTCGGGAGATTTGACAGCAGACCGGCTTGCGTTGGTTTGTATGAAATGGTATGAGTGCCGGTCATCCAGAAATCAATGGCAAACTACTGAACATAGACTTGCCAAGAAATCACAAACAGCCAAAACATGCTGGATTTGACTGCGACGTCCTGTAAATGATATGCAACTAATGTTACCAGCTGGTCCACACGTTCATTGTCCTTTACGCCGTATTGACGATTTCAGCGATAAGCTTCTTGTCGCTTATTATACTGGCACATTGTGTCAACTGGTCCATATTATATCGATGATATCAGCACTGACCTAGCTTCTTGTCGCTTTTACTGGCACATTGTGTCAACTGGTCCGTACACTATCGATGATATCAGCGCTGACCAAGCTTCTTGTAGCTTATACTGGCACATTGTGTCAACTGGTCCGTACTCTATCGATGATATCAGCGCTGACCAAGCTTCTTGTCGCTTATACTGGCACATTGTGTCAACTGGTCCGTACACTATCGATGATATCAGCGCTGACCAAGCTTCTTGTCGCTTATACCGGCACATTGTGTCAACTGGTCCGTACACTATCGATGATATCAGCGCTGACCAAGCTTCTTGTCACTTATACTGGTACATTATGTCAACTGGTCCGTACACTATCGATGATATCAGCGCTGACCAAGCTTCTTGTCGCTTATACTGGCACATTGTGTCAACTGGTCCGTACACTATCGATGATATCAGCGCTGACCAAGCTTCTTGTCGCTTATACTGGTACATTATGTCAACTGGTCCGTACACTATCGATGATATCAGCGCTGACCAAGCTTCTTGTCGCTTATACTGGCACATTATGTCAACTGGTCCGTACTCTATCGATGATATCAACGCTGACCAAGCTTCTTGTCGCTTATACTGGCACATTATGTCAACTGGTCCGTACACTATCGATGATATCAGCGCTGACCAAGCTTCTTGTCGCTTATACTGGCACATTGTGTCAACTGGTCCGTACACTATCGATGATATCAGCGCTGACCAAGCTTCTTGTCGCTTATACTGGCACATTGTGTCAACGGGTCCGTACACTATCGATGATATCAGCGCTGACCAAGCTTCTTGTCGCTTATACTGGCACATTGTGTCAACTGGTCCGTACACTATCGATGATATCAGCGCTGACCAAGCTTCTTGTCGCTTATACTGGCACATTGTGTCAACTGGTCCGTACACTATCTGTGATATCAGCACTGACCAAGCTTCTTGTCGCTTATACTGGCACATTGTGTCAACTGGTCCGTACACTATCGATGATATCAGCGCTGACCAAGCTTCTTGTCGCTTATACTGGCACATTGTGTCAACTGGTCCGTACACTATCGATGATATCAGCGCTGACCAAGCTTCTTGCCGATTCTGCTGGTACATTGTGTGCCAGTTCGTCCGCACCCTCATTTCTCTTTACGCATGCATGTCTGGGTGCGTACATCCAGGTAAACTAAAGTGCGTCGTGGCATTGGCATGAGCTTGTTATATGTGTGGTCTTTTCGTGGGTATAGGTGCGAATTGTGGACAATGAGTAATGAAATAATTTTAAAACTGGAGACAGTGAGGATGGTCCTTTTCTTAAGAGCAACGTTGATAACATCGTAGACAGGGGACAATAAACTTCGAGGTACTGAGATCTGAAAGTGTTACAAGGTCACTCATCAAACAAGAAAAGACACATGACATTTATGTGACAGATAAACATAAGAGGTAAAATTGAGATATTGTTATCTTTATATGATAAATCGTAGCCAATATAAGCAAAGAAAGACAAAGAAAGATGTATGCGAATACATTTAACCATCATCATCATCAAGTGTCATGCCAGCTGGCGTATTCGAACATGACTCACCACAAATCTCGGGCCTTGGATTTCTGGATCAACTCTACTTATGATATTCCTCCATGCCACCGTCTCAATCCATCCAACACCATTTCTGTGCTTAGTCTGCATCTGCCTCTCTTCCCGTCGTTCTTTCCAGTTGTCACGATAATCTCCAAAGCCTCTATTTTCAACACATGACCAAAGAAAGCAGTTTGCCTCTTTCTTATTGTTGTATATAATGTTCTAGTTTCATTAGCCTCTTTCAGGCAATCGTCGCTAGTTACTCTGGAATTCCAAGGAATTCGCAATATTCGTCTGAGGAACCACATCTCTGTGGCTTCCAAGTTCTTCCTAATTTGTTCATTTACGTTCCAAGATTCACTGCTTTAACAAACTTAAACATCTGAACAATAAATAATAATGTTAGCAAATCATAGTTTATTAAAATCTCAGATCACAGAGACGACTGACAAGTCATGACGATATAAGTATCAGGCACTGAAACCAACCAGGCACCCGAATAATAATAATAATAATAATAATAATAATAATAATAATAATAATAATAATAATAATTTTCTTCTACCAACACATTATGTCACAGACCACTGGTTCATGAAATACCCAGAATATAGACATTGAAATCTATGAAAATGCAAAGAATACCAATGAGCAATCCATATAAGAGGCAAATGAAAACCCTAAATTAGACGTACACAAACTCTTTTCGTGCACGTTATGAGAAGAAATAAACTAGAGAACGTGGTGACAACTGGCATGATTGAGGGGGAAATAACAAAGGGAAGGCAGAGAAGTAAATATCTGGTTAGCTTGACCACTTGGCATGGTCAGGACAAGAACACAGAGCTGTTTCACGACTCTGGTAATCGTGTAAGATGGCGAAGCATGACCATCTATGCTTACCGGCATGGCACATGATGATGTGATGATGATTGACATTGATGTAACTTCTTTCTCTGCAAGGGGAAAATAACATGACAAATACCTGGATGGCTTGACCATATGGCATAATCGGGACAAGAACACGGACCTGATGCACGACTTTGGTGATCGGGTGAAATGCGAACCCAATACTTACGCCTGTCCGAGTGATACATGATGATGATGATGATGATGATGATGATGATGACGACGATGACTATGATGATGATGATGATGATGATGATGATGATGATGATGATGATGATGACTATGACGATGATGATGATGATGATGATGATGATGATGATGATGATGATGATGATGATGATGATGATGATGATGACACACGTTTTCATAAGATTTTCTCTTCTTTACTCACCCACGTGAGAGATGTAATGGTAGTCCTATGATTGATATTTTCGTATGGTGAAATGTTAGGCGTTCACGCATTCTAGGTAATTTATGCTTTTGACTAGCTACTAATTACTTTTTTTTTTCTAATCTTAAACATTATACTGAGTGTTTACGACCCACGGGATTCTCCGTGGCGAAGTGGTCAAGCCGTCTGATTCAGGCTCTGAAGGTGTTGGGTTCGATTCCGGGCCGCATCCTTGGGTTCACGAGTGCATTTTTTCGTCCTGTGGGTCGTCGCTGGAACTACGGAGTTCGTGCTTTGTGCAACGCTTTCCACGATGAGGTAAGAAACTGAGCCATAAGGGATATAATCCCGGTGCAATGAAGTCGACCTTTTTAAAGCGACTGGGTATTTAAACCCGATGTTGTGCAGACAGAAAAACTCGGTGACATGGCCTTTGGCGGATAGGAGTTGCCAGACATGATTCTCTTTCACCTACCCCCCCCCCCCCCCCAAACCCTGTTGCTTTGCAGAGCTGGATCTGTCTTCTTAGACCAGGGGTGTCAAACTCAATCGCTCAGCGGGCCAAGATTCGAATCACACGTAAGGTTGTGGGACGGACATAATAAACATTCAATAAGCCGAAAATTAAACCTTTTTTAAACATTATATAAATTAAAACAGAAAAAAAGTGTTAATAATAAAACATCATTGGTATACATATTTTCACTCTTATGTCAATTTGTCAAAGCACGATGTTTGGCATTTTTTCTTGGCCACAAGTTCGTTTATGTTGGGAGTAATGGTTTGTGTTATTGAGATTCTTATGATGAACTGCAAGTGTTCATCAGTGAGACGACTCCTGTGTGATGTTTTGTTAATTCTCATCACGTAAAACAGCTGCTCACACAAATATGTACTACCAAACATGCTCAAGGTTCGAGCGGCATGTAGACGCGTTTCCTAACCTAAAGTGGTGTAAAGATGGATAGATGTGCAACGCTAACTGCTAGCGGACCAGAGAAGATAAGAATAACAAGAAGAAAGAGATCACCACTATAATGTAGACCCGTTTCATTGAAAAGAATAGTTTACAGATATCAGAAGAATGAAACGAGTGAACTGTGCAGGCCCCACAGTGTCGCGCAGGCCCCACATTGTCGTAATTTGCCTTTAGTGTCTCATTACACTGCAGGAATTTGGATTTCTTGGCAGGTTTGCGTTCGGAGCTTTGCAATCGTTTTCTGAGCGACCGCCACTCGTGCCTCTCTGTGAGGACCAACGCAATGAAATATTCCGCCACTGTGTTTCGAATGCACAAAGAGAAATTGCCAATTGCGAAGTGCGGCCGTGACATCTTCGCCTATCCTATTTTTAACTTTGCCCACATGGGCGCCTCTCCACCGCACCCCCTTCCCGCCGTGTTGTTTAGCCAATACCTCAGCTTCTGACGATATTGACCTTTGATCCGTTGACCATACATCCGGCCCATACAATCCACTGATAGTCGTCGAACGCGTGTCAGTCGTCAGTCACTCCAAGCTAGGATACAGATTCAGATACGTACTCTTAATATTATTGTCATGTAGTGTGTTTCATGTAGCTTTGTGTTGGTTTGTGTTTGTTTGTTCTGTGCTGACGAAGGCTTGGGCCGCATCATCCAATTTGTTTCTTGTAATCGCGTTTTAGTAAAGCTCACAATCTACTTGTTTTTTTTGTTTTTTTTGGTGATTCATTCATTACACTGCAGCTCTATTAAATCCATCTGCAAATTTACAGGTGCAGTTTCCACATCTATGGCAAATGGATTACGAAACAGCTCGAAATTACTTTTCTGTGCTTCAAAGTCACTAAAGCGCCGTGCGAACTCGGCGCGAAGGTTTTTCAGCAAATTGTGCATTGGGAAACACCATAGTGTTGACTTGGTTTAACATTGCTTGGCAACAAGAAAAGTGAGACAGGTCACAGCCAAGACACACAGATTTACCGCCAATATCACTAAGTAAACTCAGTATACCCAGCCTCCCAGCGACTCATAAAGGCTCTGTTTTCAGAATCAACTTTTCTCTTGGCCATTTTAAAGGCTAGCTTTGATTTTAAAGGATTGTGCTTCTACCGACAGACGCTTGATTGATATCAGGTTAGCCTTAGTGGGAAAAGGTGATGTAATATCCGAGCAATACACTACTTTCATTTTCATGCGCCAATCCAAAACGAGCATCTGAACGTTGCTAGGTAACTATAACGACGAACACTAACTCACTACACAACTTTTATTTTCGCTTTTTCTGATCGAAGCTTCTCTCAGGTAGCCTATCATTCGGAAGGCTGCTAATTAGGGAATTTGATTTGCACTTTATATCGTGACCATAAAAAAATATTTTTGCCTGAAATTATCTCTTGGGCCGAATATATTTGTACGTCGGTTGAGAACTCTCGGGCCTGATATGATTGTACGGCGGGCTAAATGTGGCCCGCGGGCCTTGAGTTTGACACATGTGTCTTAGACGAAGACCAATGAAGACAAGCGATACACAAACACGCCGAAGGTAATAGGAAACCGCTGTTGTGCTTATCCCTTGTATAACCTGTTTCTCAGGCACATTGGATCCGGTTGACAATATTAATGGGGGTTTCAATGAAATGACCTCACCTGGTAGAAATATCATGTGCTACAGGTGATACCTGATCGTCATCACGACAGTGTATGTAAATTAAATAGTAAAAATAGCGTACACGTGGGTACATGAAATGTCAGAACACTTACACAAGGCAGAAAGTTGGAAAACACGAAGAATGAAATGGATAGAGCAGTGGTTCTCAACCGGGGGAATTTTAGGGTTTACGGGGGTGGGGTGGTGGGGGGGGGGGGGGTAAGATTATATTAAGATCGCGTTAATACAAGAACCGATTATTTGATATTGTTTTTTCCTCCATACTTTACGTTTTTGTACTTCTCGCCCTTCTGAAATTCATTTTATAACGTAAGTAGACCCGTCTCTGCGGCTAAGGGCTTGCGAACGCGGTTTGTGAGCCCGTATACCCGGGTTCGAAACACAGCGGTGCTGATTTTTTCGAAAAAGGTATAGGAGCCGGTCGTTCAGAAAGCAATGGCAAACTACTGAACGTAAAATTTGCCCAGGAATCACGAACAGCGAAAATGCTGGGATTGACTGCTACGTCCTGTGAAGGACATGCAGCTTAATTTTAGGACCAGCAAATCACGTTTTATAGTAGACTCTAGACTTGTTCTAGTATGTGTTATTACATTTAACTTCTATGTGTACGTATACTGTATAGGGGCGGGGTGGGATTTATAGGGAGGAAATACGAAAAGGGGGGGGGGTGATATTATGAACATAAGGTGACTGGGTGCATGGGCCTAAAAAGGTTGAGAACCACTGGGATAGAGTAAATATCAGTATATCTGGAACAATACATTATTATTATTATCATCGGAGGACCGCAATTGGGAGGGTACACGTCTTATCCTGGTGCGAGGAAATGCAACCCACAGAATAAATGTCATTGTAGGGCAGACCAAGCTCTAAGCCTTGGTCGGAACTGGTCTAGGATCGAAGCTCTGACATGCCGACAGTTAGAGCATTGCTTTACTGATCTGGCAGCCTCTGCAGTTTGTCTTGTTCCAGGTGTACTGGTGTTGCCTTTCTTCTGGAGTAAACTAGGCAGGCCAAGATAGAGATCATGCTGTATGGTCAACACATAGTCTCTATAATTCAGCCCAGGCTTTGTACCATGGAGAGCTATACCTCCATCCCCGGTCCCCGCTATGTGGTGTAGTTATTACGCCTTTATTTGAAGCACCATGTAATAAAATTTCGGCTGTAAAGACGATATTGTGTCAGTATAAATACTTATGACCATTTTCGGGGGAAAGATATTTTGAAAAAAATAAAAACTGAATAATTTACACAGATGGGAATGGATGTAAAAGAGAATTTGCTACAATTTATAACCAAAGGAGCGCTAAAGCAGTTAAAGGATTTTTGACAATCTCAGATAGGGTACTATAGTATGTCCACATTTGTTTGCCGCAATATAAACATCCATATCTCAGTAACCAACTGAGGGAAAATTATGAGATTTAGTATATAACCTTATCATTATGTCCACCCAACAAAAAAGTTTTGTTCTAGAGATTTTACAGCAGATTTCAAAGTTTGTTTATATGCGGTATATAATTTACGGGTCTGAGATGAAATTCATAATTTTAAATGTATTACAGCGTAGCCAGACAATCAGCGCTCAAATGTTGAATATTGTAGTGTTTTGAATGGATTGGCCTTATGCCAACTACCCGCGTTGTTCAAACAAGGACTGTTCAGAGGTGTCTCAAAATGTGGGTTATTTCATGAAACCTGATTAATATGTTGTTGTTTTTTTTTTTAAATCTTACCACTTATCGCTAACATTGAAATGTGTGAATATTTTTCAATGGGATTTAATGCGAAATTGTACACTTCAAGAATCGCTATGAAGTTGTACACATATTTTTGTCAAGAAGCTGATCGCAGGAAACTGTTTTATACTATTACAAATTCCGAAAAAAGAACAGTGCATGCATTGGGTTTGAGTCGATGGGTGCAAGAATCTGAAATTAAACCACCACGCAATAACAAAACGGTAGGTAGAAAGATTATTGTAGACAGCTTTGACAAAGATGTCATAAGGCGAGCTATTATAAAAATGCTTTTAAAAGTCGACAGGGTCGACTTCATTGCACCGGGTTCTATCCCATATGGCTCGGTCTCTTTCCGCAGCGCGGAAAGCATCGCACAAAGCACGAACTCCGCAGCTCTAGCGACGACCCACAGAAGTCTCCGAAAAATTTAACTCGTGAACCGAAGGATGCGGCCCGGAATCGAACCCACGATCTTTGGAGCCCGAGTCAAAAGGCTTGACCACTTCGCCACGGAGACTCCTAAAATTATAAAAATTTAGGATTTTATATCCAGGATTATCCAGCATTATAAAAATGCTGGATGCCAAAGAAACAGTGACTGTAAGAAAACTTAGGGTTTGGTTGAGAAAGAACAATAACATAGAGCTATCCAAAACAACTTTGTGGAAAATTATAAGGACATTATCTTCACTTTTTGAAAGTACAAGGGCGGTAGAAATATTCTTTGCGAGCAACCGCATTTAGGAGCCTTGAGAAGCAGATACCTACGTGAAATAAGGGAAATGCGCAAAGAAAATTATGACATAGTGTATTTGGATGAGACGTGGATCAATGCGCACCACACAAGTGAAAAGGAATGGCAATCAATGGATGGAAAGATAAAGCGTTATGTGCCCAGTAGTAAAGGACAGCGTTTGGTCATAGCCTATGCTGGTAGTACTCATAATGGCTTACTACAGAATGCTGGGCTCGTGTTCGTATCAAAGCATACAGACAATAGGGATTATCATAATGAGATCAATGGTAATGTATTTAGAGATTGGCTCGAGAATACAGTACTTCCATCCCTTGATAGACCGTCTTGTCTAATCATGGACAATGCATCATATCACAATGTTGTTGCCCAAGAAGACAAAATACCTACGGCATCGGGCACAAAGGAAGCAATAAAGATATGGCTCCGAAGGGAAAATATACCATTTCCAGAAACATATTTCAAGCTACAGTAGTTGTCCCTTGTAAAACAGGCGCAAAAAAGCAAGAAATTTCAAATCGACAAGTTGATAGAAGAGCATGGCCATAGGTGCTTGAGACTTCCGCCGTATCATTCTCATTTAAACCCTATAGAACTTGTGTGGGCTAAAATTAAAGGACAAGTGGCAGCTGCCAATACTACATTCAAATTGTCTGACGTCAAGATACTAACCCAGTCCGCGCTATTAAATATTGATAAAAGTTACTGGAAAAAATGTGAGGACCATGTGTTGAAAGAGGAAGAGGACTATTGGAGAAAGGATGGATTGAATTTTATGCAACCGAGAGCAATCATCAACCTACTGGAATCGTCCGACACAGATTAAGGTCTGAGCAGATCGCAGACCTTAATCTACGTACACACTTACTGGGATATTTTGCTCCAACTATTCAGACGAATTGCAGGCCCTAAACATTACAGCATCAGCATAATGTCAATGGCAACAGTTTGTATTCCACAGTGATGAATTTTCAATTCCGCAAGCCCTCAGCGGTGACAAACAACTGTATTGAAAACACACACACACACACACACACACACACACACACACACACACACACACACACACACACACACACACACACTAAACGCATTGAATACCAACAGAAGAGTAATATTGCGGTGGAAACTGACATATTGTGGCATAACAAGAAACGTGAGAGCAAACACGTTGTCAAATTAGGGGACAACACACGTGCATACGAATCAATCTATAAACTTCAATGAAAAGAGGACCAACATCTTGGTCGTTAAGAAGAAAGCCCACTACAGAGACACTGACAACTATTTTCATAGTGCAAAACAGGTAATCATGTTCCGTCTCTGAACGGTAAACAGCAGAGTAGACAGTCTTTCACGAAGACTCAAAGCGGGTCTGTCACCCATGTGTACGTGTGAACAAACTACACAGACAGCTGAACAGATCCTTAAAAATGGAAACATGATGACTAAATTGCGGTATCATTTCTGGTCACTCCATACGCACATTAACGCACAGCTATTTGGAAGCTTTCACGAACTCAATATAAAAAGCTAAATGCATCCTAGTAACATGAATACTTGTGTACAATTATTAACCAGCAGCTGAAGAAACAAGAAGGAAATGAAAAATAAGGTAAGAAATATATTCCTTCTACTTTCCTGTCAATTTACACATTATTTACCCCATACCTCTGTACATTCTCTGTCTTTACTAATATTACACATTGCACCCCTCTCGGGAGTCTCCGTGGTGAAGTGGTCAAGCCGTCTGACTCGGGCTCCGAGGGTTGTATGTTCGATTCCTTCATTTCACGAGTGCATTTTTTCGGAGAATCCAGAGGGTCGTCGCTGGAGATACGGAGTTCGTGCTTTGTGCCACGATTTCCGCCCTGCGGAAAGAGACTGAGCCATATGGGATAAAAACCCGGTGCAATGCTACTTTAAGCTACTTTTTTATTGCACCCACTCCCATACGAATCTGGCTACGCCTTGTACTTGTGTCCTTACCAGAAATAACGTGGTTTACTGTAAGACTAGTTTGTTAGCGTGAATTCACTACATTTCCCCCAAAACATCAAAGAAATGTTGCCGCTTTCAATGATTTAAGTTGCTCTTGGATCTATCAAAGACATATTCCTTGGATGGGGGTAAATATAAGACGGCTGGAAAAAATTCATAACGATTTACAGACAGTTTTCAAAATAATTGATCGTGAATGAAGGCATTCTTTGTGGGTCATACTATATTAGCGAAACTCCATGGCAAAGTCCGGGACATCAGAAACATCACAGTCATAAGGACCAACAACAGATAGTACAGAAGAAGACATAAATGTACAGACATGGCTGAGTTGTTCCGAGGTATGGTGTCCGCCTCGAGTGCTGGAGGTCCCGGGTTCAAGCCCCGGTGAGGACCGGGATTTTTCACGTGGACTTCTAGTAATAAAATTTCCCCTTGTCTCTGGGTAGTGAGATCGGATGCCGGTCTACATTGTTGCGCACGTAAAATATCCCTTGGTGGTTGGAAATCGAAAAAGAGTAGCATAACGGCGCTGCCTGGACAAAATTTCGAGTTAAAAATCTACCCAAAGTATTTCAGGATCCTCGCCGGTGCTACGGAGTTCGTGCACTGAGCTGAGATTCCCCGGGACTCAGGCTTGAGTTAGGAGTAGAACGGATCACTTACTGATTATACCCGTGTGCCGTAATGTTGATCCGTCGACTAAACTGAACTGAACTAAACTAGGACCAATGCAAAAACAACGGAACGAGAGCACAGAAGCCTGCCCTGTAAACCACGGATTGGCTTTGTAACATTGGCTGTGACCACTAGTCAAAGCACTCTCGACCCACATCAGTTTTCTTGACCTGGCGCTTACAGTGAAACAGGGCAAGTGGGCAGGCAGGCAGGCAGACAGACGGACGGGCGTATGGACGGACGGGCGGCCGGGGGGAGGGGGGGGGGGGCAGGCGGGCGGCTGGGCTGCCGGGTGGCCGCGCTGGTGGGCGGGCAGGCAGGCAGGCAGAAAGTATTGAAGGAAATAAGAATGAGAAAAAAACGAAGCAAAGAAAACTGAACGGAAGAATCAAAGAAAGAAAGAAAGAAAGAACGAAAGAACCAAACAAACAAACAATTAAACAAACAATTAAACAAACAAACAAACAATTAAACAAACAAATAAACAAACAAACAAAGACAGACAGAAAGACAGAAATACAGAAAGAAAGACAGACAGACAGAAGGGAAAAATACTGTGGCAATGCACATTATGTATTTGTAATGCAAATCACATCATATATAAACAAAGTAATTACGATAGGAAACAGCAATGAATCATTCTAACCATAGGTAACAGTGTGACAGCAACAAACGATCTCTCCTGGATGTGACATGTGGGAGATCACAAAGTAAGATTAAGCAGCCTGAAAGAACCAACAAACACAACAATAATTGCAGCACTCAGAATTAAGGTGCACCAGCTGTACAGCTAATATATATATATATATTGGTTCGCATATCCTTTACAGGACATTGCTGTCAACATGAGCATTTTTCAGCTGGTTGTTGATTTCTTGGCAAGATTACGCTCATTAGTTTGCCATTGCTTTCTGAGCGACCGGCTCACATTACCCCTAAGTTACCGACGCGGAGAGAACCGCTACCGATTCTCGCGCAACGTCACGTTGCTTACGAGAGTATACGATATTACGGAGAAAGTCGTGTAACCTCTAGACCAGGGAGACCGGCACAGCTAATATACATGTTCATAATATATGGTGTATTTGTAATGACTGTGCAGTGTTTGAAAATATTGCCTGTCCAAATTTTGTATTCACCCTCTGTAAAGTTTATGCAACATAATAGGTAAACACAAAACTTGGAACGGCAATATTTTCAAACACTGCACAATCATTAAAAATACACCCTGTATTTAGTAGTCACCGATTAAACTCCTAGCCTATACATTGAGTGATGTCGTCTGCGAATGTGAGGGGAAGATTGACCAATCGTTTCTTCGCGCATCCAGACCTACAACATGTCATGGCGTTACCACATTACAGACAGAGACCAGGAAACTGCTTCCGTACAAATTATTTTTAAAAAAAATCAACCTTGGGTTAGGGTTGTCGCAAAAGAAATGCAAAATTTACGATCTATTGGTAGGCCATAATCTTTTCTAAGTAACATATACCATAGTAAGTAAAGTAAAGTAAAGTAAAGTAAAGTAAAGTTATGTAAAGTAAAGTAAAGTTGTGTAAAGTAGTGTAAAGTAAAGTAAAGTAAAGTAAAGTAAAGTAAAGTAAAGTAAAGTAAAGTAAAAGTAAAAGTAAAGTAAAGTTAAGTAAAGTAAAGTAAAGTAAAGTAACCCTTTGCACGCCTTAGACGCAATACGAATATGATGCTAAACCCATATGTTTATAGAGCAAATCTGCACCTGGGGAGTGATCTGTCAATGTCACATTGGCCTCCTTTACTTCCCAAGTCATTTGCTGGTACTCATCTTGGACTAGGTCGACCTGGGAGCCTGGGTCATTTTGTAATAAGCCGCTCCTATGCGGATTTGAACCTATGGTCAGTGGACCGGTAGGCGAGCGTCTACCACTACACTGCTGGGGCTATCACGCAACATGCGGTGCGTTTATAGTTTGTCATCTTATGTTAGTTAATTGTTGATCATCTTGCGTTATTTCACAGTTTGTCATATAATTGTTTGTCATGTTATATTAGTTAATTATATGTTATAGTAGGTAATTGCTTGACATATTATATTAATTAACTGTTTGTTATACTGGCACCATATCATATTGTGAGACGATAGTTTGTTATATTGTGATTTAAAAACAAAAAAAAAAGACAACTTAACTTTCCATAGTACAAAGTCTGGGCTGAGTTGTAGAGACCATGTATTGTGCATGCAGTATGACCCCTCTCTCGGCCTGCCTGGTTTACTCCAGAGAAAAGGTAACACCAATACATCTGGAACAATACAAGCTGCAGAAGCTGCCGGATCAGCACAGCAGTTATCACATGTCCGCCTGTCGCAGCTTCAGTCCTAGACCAGTTGCCAACCAAGGCTTAGGGCCTGGTCTGCCCTGCCATGGCATTTAGTCTTTTGGTTGCATTTCCTCGCAACTAGATAAGACTTGTACCCTCCCAGTTTCATTCCTCCGCCCGAAGCCTTGGCACAATGTGGAGTGTCGGGTTTGGAGAACGCCGCCCTACATTCGGGGCTAATAGAAAGCAGGTAATACCGTCATATCTGAGTAGACTTGACTAATCCTTGTTTGCTATGTAACATTATTAATTGTTTGTCATATTTTATTAGGTAATTGTTTGTCGTGTTAAACCAGTTATTTGTTTGTTAAGTTCATTCATTCATTCATTCATTCATTCATTCATTCAGTAGCATGTCCTTTGCAGAACCTCGCTCCCATAACAACCTTCCAGAAAACCTCTCGATCATAAGCAAGATGTCCCGCGTTCAATACACCCAGCTGGAGATCATCCGCCACATCCTGCACCCATCTTCTCTTTGGCCTTCTTCTTCCTCTCATTCCAGGCATATACCCCTCCATTATATTATGTTTTCTCCAAACTTTCGTGACGTTTCAAGTGACCAAAATATTTCAATTTTCTTTGTTTTATCGTCGTTAATAGCCAGCCTTCTTCAATATTCAGCTCTTGAAGTATGGATGAATTTGTTCTTTTCTTTATCCAAGATATTCTTAGAACTCGTCTATAACATTTATATTCAAAGCATTTATGCGCTGTTCAGCTTGTTTAGTAAGTGTCCAGGTCTCACAGACGTATGTTGCAATGGGAAAGATGCATTCTCTTAAAAATCTAATTTTTGTAGTTCTGTCTGTCCCACTTCATACTTTATTCAGTTGTTTTAGTCTTTGAAGAGCAATTGATAGTCGCCGTTTAATTTCTTTCATTGTGTCACCGTTGTTGGTAATCAATGACCCAAGATATGTTTGTCAAGTTAGGTTATTTAATTGCATCGATGTTAACAATTCATTTTTTCACACATGTAGAGCCGACACTCGTCTTTGCAGTCACAATCACAGAGGAATCGTCTTTTAAAATGAAATGTAATAGTAACAGGTTTTGTAAACGATTCGATGTAACAGTGGCAGGTTTTGTAAACAACTCTTTTCAACTAAATATCATCTCTGATGATTATGTTACATTCAGCTGTAATCTCCATGATCGCGTTTTTAAACTCGATTTACATGTAAATGTAATTACAATAACAAATACAGCATTAATCTGAAGTTCTCCAGGAAACACAATTAGAACATCAAGGCTTTAGCTGACAAATAAACAACTAGGAATAAAACAAAGCTGATTCTGGCAGATAGGTGCACACCTTGAATGAGAATGGTTATTAGATGCGTTGTTTCCATGACACAAACACACACACACACACACACACACACACACACACACACACACACACTAGCGCGCGTGCGCGCACACACACACACACACATTCACACAAGAACTTGGTTAAGCATTGTCCGTTACATTGTTGTACCACATTTAGGTGTCACCTGTGGCGAAGGGGTTAAGGACGCAATTCGTAATCCCGCATACCGCGTTCTAACCACAGCCGCGGGCGATTTGGCAGCACACCATCTTGAGGTGGTTTTGATACAATGGTATGAATACGCGTCGTTCAGAAAGCAATAACAAACTAAAAAGTTAGTTACATATCCTTTACAGCACGTCTGCAGTCAACACCAGAATTTTTTGATGTTGTAATCTCTTGGCAAGTTTACGTTCACTAATTTGCTATTGCTTTCTGAACTACCGGCACCCATACCATATCGTAAAAAACAACGCAACGCGGTCTGCTGACAAATCGCGCGCAGCTATGTTTCGAACGCGGGGATGCAGGATCACGAACCACGTCCGTAACTTCTTCGCCACGGAGATATGACAAATTACTTAAAATAAATTTGCCAAGATATCATAAGCAGTTATAAAATGTTGGGATTGACTGCGACGCCCTGTAAAAGATATGCAACTAACTTAATTTTATCTTTCATATTATAACCATCGTTTCTGTTTTCTTGATATTCAAGGAAAATGCTGTTTATTGTCATTATATCGGGTGTTTGTAAAGTCTCATTACATTTTGTACGTAGGTCAAATTTGTAAAATAAAGAACGTGACATCATAAAAATGTACTAAAATGCATTAAATTGGTTACAATAGTTACTGCTATGGTCTAACGATGTTTTGGAGAAGCTGAAAAGTACCAATGAATTATTTATATAATAACAGGTGTTGGAAATGTCCACCACGGGCTTCAAGGCATGGCTGTACACGTCACTTCATTTTATTCAAATACCTTCTGCAACGTGTCTGTTGTTATTTCCGTGTGTATCGACCTCCATTTCGAAACACTTGTTCAGCCAAAGAAATTCTTTCTTCCATTCTGTTTGGAGTGCAAAGAATTGCTCCAGAGGACGACAGCCATTCGCTGCATATTGCTTCACGATGGAATGTGGAGCACATTTTTTGTTGACGTTATGTACTTTATTTCTCAAATTCGTTCTGCATACAAAGTGCAGTGAGACTTTACAAACACTCTGTATTTCTTATATTCGTTCATTATCTTTTCGGGTATCTTCTATTTTATCATTTTTCTACATCCCAAATCTATTTCCACGTGATTTACATTTTGACTTTGTATGCAATACGTGTACATATTTTGCTACTGTTTACACATTGATGTGTTATTTTCTTTTAGTCATGTACCTACTTTGGTGGATCTAAGGGAAATGGCATTCGAAGATCTTTAGACGAGACACGGAGTTGATCGTAAAATACACACTCCCGGGACAGCCATCTGGTAATGACTCCAGGTTTATTATAGTGACACCCCACCTAGATGCTGTCTCAACAGTTTTTTTTTTTTAATTAGAACAGAATATTTTTATCCTGTTCAGCTCTCATGGATATAATTGGAGCGTATAGTATACGTTGTACATAGTTTAGCATATTTGTTGAATATAATGTTTTCATAGAGATCGTTTCTGAGCATATCTAATATTGATCTATAATGTATGTATAATGAGATTCTACCTGTCACCTGGATGAGAATGTCTATACTGATTATAAAGGGACAATTATAACTTGAGATGTATGTTGCATAACAGAGATTAAGAGCAGCATTTTTTTCGCATATCCTTTACAGGACATCGCTGTCAACATCAGCATCTTTCAGCTGATTGTTGATTTCTTAGCACGATTACGCTCAATAGTTTGCCATTGCTTTCTGAGCGACCGGCTCACATATCCCGTAAGTTACCAACGCGGCGAGAACCGCTACCGAGTCTCGCGCAGGTTACCTTCCTCACGTGGATATACGGGCTTACGGAAAAAGACGTTAACCCCTAGCCAGGGAGACCAGCAAGAGCAGAATAGGTCAAGCAAAATCTGCATTTTGGGGGGAAATGTATCTTATACAATAAGTCACTATCATTGAATGTCAAGAAAGATAGCATTGAAATGTTGTATAGAACATATTTTTCTGTATTTCAGTGAATCATGGAAGGTGACTGAACAAATTAGGAAGATATTGGAAGCAACTAAGATGTAGTTTCTGGGGCGACTGTTGAGATTACCCTGGTCTTGTAGAGTAATAGACAACGATAGCTTGGGAGAGGCTAATGAAACTAGACCATTATATACAGCTATAAGGAAGGGATAAACAGTCTTCTTTGGCCATGTGATGAGAAGAGAAGTATAGAAAAAACATCGTGACAGCTGGAAAGATCAGTGAGAAAAGAGGCAAAGCAAACCGGGGGAAATAATGCTGGATATACTGAGGTGATGGCATGGAGGATATTATCAGCAGAGTTGATCCAGAACACTATGTACAGAAATCTCTAGAGAGACACGAACGATGACACCTACGCTAATTGGCACGGCACGTGATGATGATGTGTTTGTAAGAAGACAGCGAACTTGAAAATTAAGTAAGTCAAGAAGCTGGCTCTAGCTTACTGTTCAGCAGAAGATTTCAATCTCTGGCGGATAGTGACAATGAAGTTTCTACAGCGTCGTCGCGATGAATTGATTAAAAGAAATACCGCTTTTAATCTTATAATGCATCTTAAGCTCAGTGGCTCTGTTAACTAAATCTACTGGCTTATTGTTGCTAGTGTCATTAGAGTTACTAAACCCACTGGCTCATTGTTGCTAGTGTCAATACTGTTACGAAACCTACTGGGTCATTGATACTATGATAGTGTCAACACAGTTGCAAACCCTATTGGCTCGATGTTGCTATGAGAGTGTCAATACAATTACTAAACCTACTGGCTCATTGTTGCTATGACAGTGTCAATACGATTATTAAAATGTTGCTATGACAGTATCAATACAGCTACTAAACCCACTGGCTCATTGTTGCAATGACAGTGTCAATACAGCTACTAAACCCACTGGCTCATTGTTGCTATGACAGTGTCAATACAGGTACTAAACCTACTGGCTCATTGTTGCTATGAAAGTTTCACTACAGCTACTAAACCTACTGGCTCATTGTTGCTATGAGAGTGTCAATACAGCTACTAAACCTACTGGCTCGATGTTGCTATGAGAGTGTCAATACAGCTACTACACCTACTGGCTCATTGTTGCTATGACAGTGTCAATACGATTATTAAAATGTTGCTATGACAGTTTCAATACAGCTACAAAACCCACTGGCTCATTGTTGCTATGACAGTGTCAAAATAGTTACTGACCCTTCTGGCTCAATGTTGCTATGACAGTGTCAATACAGCTACTAAACCTACTGGCTCATTGTTGCTATGACAGTGTCAATACAGCTACTAAACCTACTGGCTCATTGTTGCTATGACAGTGTCAATACAGCTACTAAACCTACTGGCTCATTGTTGCTATGACAGTGTCAATACCGTTACTAAACCTACTGGCTCATTGTTGCTGTGACAGTGACAATAAAATTACTACATCTACTGGCTCATTGTTGCCATGACAGTGTCAATACAATTACTACATCTGCTGGCTCATTGTTGCTATGAAAGTGTCAATACCGTTACTAAACCTACCGGCTAATTGCAGCTATGACGGTGTCGATACAGTTACTAAACCTACCGGCTAATTGCAGTTATGACAGTGTCGATACAGTTACTAAACCTACCGGCTAATTGCAGTTATGACAGTGTCGATACAGTAACTAAACCTACCGACTAATTGCAGCTATGACGGTGTCGATACAGTTACTAAACCTACCGGCTAATTGCAGCTATGACGGTGTCGATACAGTTACTAAACCTACCGACTAATTGCAGCTATGACGGTGTCGATACAGTTACTAAACCTACCGACTAATTGCAGCTATGACGGTGTCGATACAGTTACTAAACCTACCGACTAATTGCAGCTATGACGGTGTCGATACAGTTACTAAACCTACCGGCTAATTGCAGCTATGACGGTGTCGATACAGTTACTAAACCTACCGGCTAATTGCAGCTATGACGGTATCGATACAGTTACTAAATCGACTTTCTCATTGTTGTTAGTGTCAATATTGTAGTATATCGATGTATATTTTCATATATTTCTCGCTTTCATTCATTATTTCTTAAGGTATCCATGTTTGATTAGCCCTTCTCTAACTACATTTGTTCTACTCTTGTCTTTATTTCTACTTTGAAAAAAAAAAGTTCCTTGTATGTTGTTTACAAGACGTTGCAATCAACCCTACCATTAATTGAATGTTTGTGATTCACTAGGTATTGTTAGTAGTTTGCCTTTGCTTTCTGGACGGTCGTCGTTCATACCATCAAAACCTAAGCAAAGAGATCTACTTCCAATACGCTGGCGCTGTTTTCGAACCCTAGACCCGGTATGTCGAGGAGATGTGAGACTGCGTTCACGAACCCTTAGGCCACATACGCCGATTTCTATATAATACACGTGCTTATTTTTATTATGTTTACTTAGATGTGATATTTCCTTTTAATATCTTCAGTACTGGTCCTATGTTATAATTCAGAGCATTACACAATGAGTTTTCATCTTTGGTTTCATGTTGGTCCGTATTAGGCTCTTAGTTGGCGTTTTGTGTCTTGTCCGCGCGAAGGAGATGCAATTTTTAAATGGTGTACTCGTATTATGGTTGGATTTGTTTGTATTGCAAGTCCAATAACATAAGTTTGATTGCATTTCATATCTGATATTTTTCTGATCTTGTGGTAGTTTATATATATATATATATATATATATATATATATATATATATATATATATATATATATATATATATATATATAGAGAGAGAGAGAGAGAGAGAGAGAGAGAGAGAGAGAGAGAGAGAGACAGAGACAGAGAGAGAGAGAGAGAGAGAGAGAGAGAGAGAGAGAGAGAGAGAGAGAGAGAGAGAGAGAGAACGAACGAACGAACGAACTTTATTTTCTCGAGAGAAAGAGAATGTTTGGCGGCGCTTATCAAACCCGACACCCCACATTGTGTCAACGGCTTCGGGTGGAAGAGAGCTATTGGGAGGGTATAAGCCTTATCCTGGCGCGACGAAATGCAACCTAAAGACAAAATGGCATGGCAGGGCAGACCAGGCCCTAAGCCTTGGTTGGCAGCTGGTCTAGGATCGAAGCTCCGACAGGCGGACAATTAGAGCATTGCTTTGCTGATCCGACGGCTTCTGCAGCTTGTCTTGTTCCAGATGTATTGGTGTTACCATTCCTCTGGAGTGAAATAGGCAGGCCGAGAGAGGGATCATGCTGTATGGGCAACACATGGTCCCTGTATTTTAGCCCAGGCTTTGTGCTATGGTGAGGTATAACTCCATCCCTGATCTTAACATGTCTCGGAATCAAAGCGAGAGTTAGCAGTTACGGGTTATAAATCTTTGTCAATTGGCGTAGATTAGATATTGTGCACTACGGGTTGCCTCTGACGGTGGGAGACAGTTACAAGTGTCACTGATCAGCTACCGCCCGCCTCCAGCTGGCCAGCCCCCGACCAATTTGGGTGCTGATCCGCCACAGTCTGCCTGCTTCAATGGGAGCTTGGGGCTAGGACAAAATCTGAATCCCAGGCTGTAAACCCAAAGTACCAGGTACTACTAAAATGAAAAATAGAAACCTCAAGCTACGACTTGCAACCTGGAACGTAAGAACCATGTGTCCAGGATTTTTCACAGACCTGACGAATATTGACGATGTGAGAAAATGCCAACTCAATCGTGATTGATGCCGAATTCAATCGTCTTAACATTGATATTTATAGCCTGCAGGAGACTCGCTTCGCAGAGGAAGTGTCACTCAAGGAAAATAATTACACCCTTTTGGAAGGGTAGAGGGCAAACAGAAAAAAGGCATGGTGTGGGCTTTGCAGTGAAGGACGACAGGTTAACATTTTAGTCCAGATGTCCAGTGTAGGGGTTGAACCGCTTACCTCGGCATCAGCACACCGGATATTTAAGAACACGCGTTCTTACCCATTCGACCATGCTGGCCTGCACTTCCTCTAATTATGTGAAGGATTCGTTCTATGAGGAGTTAGGCTCTGTGATCAAGGCAGTTCCAAAATCTGACTACATTTATATGCCGGTGTGGGCAAGGACTCGAGCTCATGCCAGTGAGCCTTGGAAAATACAACATCGGTCGCATGAATGAAAATGGGCAAAGGCTGCTGGAGCATTGCACCAGGAAGAGACCTATGTATTACAAACTCATTTTGTAAAACAAAAGAGCTGCACAAGGGCACATGGAAACATCCAAGATCCGGCCATTGGCATCAGCTAGACTTCATCATCACACGGAGACAACATCTGAACCAAACATCATTAACTCGAAGTTACCACAGTGCTGATTGTGATACGCATCATTCTTTGGTTGTTGCAGAGGTTAGAATGAGACCAAAGAGAATCTACGAGCTAAACACAAAGCAAGCCCCAAGATTAATATTATTAACACCAGTGATCCTGATAAGTGATGTGAGTTCCAACAGCAACTTGAAGACACTTTCACTGATAGATTAGAAAAGTGTACATCAAGTGAAAAGTGAGGTAAACTTAAGGATATATATATATATATATATATATATATATATATATATATATATATATATATATATATATATATATATATATATATATATATATATATATATATAAGACAATGTGTGTGTGTGTGTGTGTGTGTGTGTGTGTGTGTGTGTGTGTGTGTGTGTGTGTGTGTGTGTGTGTGGTGTGTGTGTGTGTGTCCTTTATGCGTTCCCGGACGGTCCATCCGATTAAGGTGCAATTTTGAACAGATTTTCTACCCACTCCCGCGGATACAACTGACATAGTTAGTTAGTTTAAATACAGTTTTGTACGTAATAGAACAACATTAAAAGGAAAGACGTATAATTAAGGGAACTTAACAACAAAAGTTATGTCAAGGGACATTATTTTTAGTAGCATTGCTATATTATGTAATTTAAATAATTATTGTATTTTTCTTAAAGTTTTATAAAATGTTTAAAGAAGTTATCTACAGTCATATGCGTTATAAACAAAATGATAAAAAACTTTAAGGCATTTTCAAAGTTTTCACTCGCAAAGCTGGGGCTATGATCACATGAACCAGGGAGGAGAGAGACTGGAAGACTGGCAAGATTAGAATAGATTCATCTTGATCATGGCACACTACAACTACACCTGACCTGGCTTTTCATTCACCAGACCTGGAGTGGAACATTAAAAGAATTGTTGGGAAACAGTTAGGTGACAGTGACCATCGGCCAGTCTTTCTAACTGTAGAAAATGAGCTTGTAAGTGAAAGCAGATCTCTCTCTCGAGGTGGAACTACAAGAAAGCAGATCTGGGCAATGTACAAGTAATCGCACCAGCATACTGGTTAGAAACCTGAACACTGAGAGGGACATAAATAAAGTAGTTGAAGAGTTTGGGAAATTCATACTACAGGCAGCACGAGAAACAGCACCAAGAGGAGCCCGTAAACATTATAAACCCTACTGGAGTAGTGAAAAGGACAGTTGCATAATGATGTGGAAGTGTGTAGAAGGCAAGCAGAAGCCAACCCCTGCCAAGAGCACCACAATAAATACCAGCACGCAAAAGCCAAATTTCAAAGGGCCCAGCTGCAGGCTAGACGGAAAAGCTGGCAGGAGAAAACAGAGTCACTGAACTTTGAAAAAGACACAAGGTAGTTGTGGAAGCTAATAAAACAGCTTAACGATGAGGGTTTAGGGTGAAACTAAAAAATTGCACTACATAAAGACTGAAACATCTTAACAGGAAAGCAAGCAGCTGACCATTTTGTGGACTCATTGGCACAAGATAACAATATCGAAATTAGTCCATAGAAACAGCAAGAGATTCGAGAGAAATGGCAACATACAGGACAGAAGGAAATAGTACATGATGTTGTGGGGGAATCTATCACAATCAGTGAACTGGAGCAAGCAATATCAAGAATGAAGATGAGAAAGTCGCCAGGAGCTGATTGTATCTCCAATGAAATTATCAGAAACCTAGGAACAGAGGCCAAAGCAAAGCTGTTACAGATCTTCAATAACACCTGGAACTTAGGCAGTGTTCCGCAGACCCGGAAAGAAGCAATCATGATACCCCTCCTAAAATCTGGGAAAGATATTTCCATTGCCTCCAGCTACAGACCAATTATCCTCACCAGCTGTCTCTGCAAAACACTGGAACGTATCATCAATCACAGACGTACAGTGGTACATTGAAAGTGAAAACATCATTGTGTCACAACAGGCTGGCTTTAGGCAGTGCTACTCTACGGAAGATCAGACAACCTATCTCTCTCAAGAAGTTGAGGATGCATTCCAAGAGAAGAAGCTGGTACTTGCGGCATGGATAGACTGAAGAAAGCCTTTGGCAAAGTCTGGAAAGAAGATCTTATGAAGAAACTGAGAAACTGTAAAGTCAATGGAAGAATGCACAAATGGGTGAAAGCATACTTGCACAACAGAAGAGCCCGAGTACAGATAGACGGTCTCAAGAGCAAGAAAGTACTATTGCGTCACGGTGTTCCGCAGGGTGGAGTCTTGTCCCCGACACTTTTTCTAATCTTCATCAATGATCTTGTTGCTAATCTACCCAATGTACGCTGATCACCTGGTTTTGTGGAGCACAAATGAACATGCATCAGTGGCCACCATATTGCTACAGAGAACTGTAGATACATTTGTTGCATGGGCGGATAGATGGCGTGTCAGCATAAACACTGACAAGTGCAGCAGCACTCTATTTACCCTCTCTCCGAAACAGAAGGCAGGGATAATCCAGATAAATGGAACGCCCCTAAGAGAAGATAAAGAACCAACATACCTTGGTGTAACATATGATGACAGGCTGACATGGAGAAATCACATAAAAAAAGCTGTAGCAACAGCCAGAAGGAAAATGGCCATCCTGAGAAAGCTAAGTGGAACCACATGGGGAGCCAGTGAGAATATACTTAGCAAAGTTTATCAATAGAGCATAAGACCACACCTGGAATACGGGTCAATTGCGTGGTGTTCAGCATCAAAAGCCACACTACAAGAGCTGGACAAGGTGCAAAATCAAGCTCTAAGAGTCATCACAGGAGGAATGAGATCAACACCGATAGTAGCAATGGAGAAAATGGGGAGGACACAAGCACTGAGAGAACGCAGAGATACAAAAACACTAATACAAACAGACAAGTTAGGCCACCCTATGAGGAACAGATCTGAAAACTTAGTTATGGGGCTGTTGAAAAGAAGTAGTTTTATCCATCAGGCCAAACGACTCTGCAGAGAAACCACCGATCTTCCCACAGTTGGTATCCAACTGACAACTATTCCAGAGCGAACTCCATGGAAAGATGAACACAGACTATCGCTGCAAATCCAGACAAAAGTGAGATGAATATTTAACAAGGAAGAACAGAACAGTGTACAGCGCAGAACAGCCACTCTCAGCTTCCTTGATGACGAATACCCACAGGATCTCTGGATCCGAGATCTACACAATGGATGGGTCAGCGCAAAATGCTGTTCGAAATGGAGGAGCGGGAGTGTATATAGAATACCCAAACAATACTAGGGACACGGCCAGAGTTCCAACAGGAAATTACTGCCGTTACTATGATGCTGAAATTGAGGCAATCAAGATAACAATAGAGAAATTACAAAATACCAGCCATGGTAGACAACCTGTGGTGATATTGACAGATGCAAAATCAGTAATAGAGGCACTCCTGTCTGGGAAATTACCAGTTCTAAGGACACTACTTTCTGAACTTAGCAGTCAGCATAAGGTCACCATACAGTGGATACCATCCCACTGTGGAGTACCCGGAAACGACAGAGCTGATCGATTGGCTAAGGAAGGAGCAAAAGAAGAACAGCCTGATGTGCCCATTACATTCCACCAAAAGAAAAGAATGATCAAATCAGTCAGAAGGCCACCAAACCCTACTCAAGACGACTACCACGTTATGGACAGACCAGAACAGGTCATTATTCTGCGCCTCAGAACAGGACACAATAGATTACGCAACCACATGTATACAAAATTCAAGATTGGTGACTCAGCCATGTGCACATGTGGTTTGGCGTCGCAGACAGCAGAGCACATACTCCAGGACTGCCCAAACTACAAAATATCCAGGCGAACCTTCTGGCCTAGAGAGACAACAGTTGTAGATAAACTCTATGGACCGCTGAGTGAACTAAAAAATAATGTTAGATTCATACAAGAGACAACATTGCAGCTATAGGCATATTTCAAGCGAACGAAAGAAGAAGAAGATAAAAATAATGCATCTATTTTAGATACGTGACAATTTTCGAACTCATTTTTTTTTTCTCTTCGACATCACATTAAATGTTTTATTCTTCTATTACTACACTGAATAATATAATTTGTTTTGGAGAGAAAGTTAGTTGCATGTCTTTTGAAGTATGCTGCAGTCAACGCAACATTTATTGGGTGTTACGTTCAGTAGTTTCAGCTTGCCCTTTTTATACAGTTTTCTTCCAATATTTTGGCCATATACCATATTTCATATCTTCTACTATCTTCTACTATTCTATTATATATATAAAAGAGAATGTTTCTTTCTTTGTGTGTCCTTTATGCGTTCCCGAACGGTCCATCCGATTGAGATGAAATTTTTTACAGATGTTGTTCTCACTCCCGCGGGAACGGCAACAGGAGCATCCGAAACACCGAGCAACGGGAACGGGAGCATCATAAATAGACGAGCCACGGGAACGGGAACTGGAGCATCAGAAACAGACGAGCAACGGGAACGGGAGAAGGGGCCGAACGCGTACTCTGTGCGCTTAGAGAAATGTATTTGAATGTATAATGACTACTTATATGAATTAAATGAAACGCTTCCTCAGAGTGGGTCGTAATTGCAGCATCATCTGCAAAAAGCAACTCTCTGATCAGTACCCTCCTAATTTTGGTCAAGCGACAACGTCTACTATCTGCATTCTCCAATGCGTGTTCTGAATTTGGTTTAACAATTAGCAAAAAGAAGACACAGATTATGTCATAAGGTAAACATAGGGTACCATCAATCTTTATTGACGACGCCAAACTGGAGATAGTAGACCATTTTACATATCTAGGATCAGAGGTAAATAGCAAATTATCCCTAGATCAGGAAATAAACACCAGGATTGGTAAGGCAGCACCAACAATGAACAGGTTAAGAAAAAGGGTCTGGGAGAACAGGAAGCTTACTGCCAAAACAAAAGTCCTTTTCTATCAAGCCTGTGTCCTTAGAACTCTTATTTATTGCAGTGAAGCCTGGACAACTTACTCATACCAAGAGAAACGTTTAACCAGCTTTCGTATGCGGTGTCTGCGAAGAATACTTGATATTAAGTGGCAAGACAAAAACACAAATACTGAAGTATTGGAAAGATCAGGTTGTGTGACAGTATATTCCATGCTCAGTCTTCGTAGACTTAGATGGATAGGACACGTTAGGAGGATAGATGATGATAGAATACCAACGGACATCTTCTATTTTTGTGAATTACAGATAGGTAAGAGATTTAAGGGTCGGCCTCTACTACGATACAAAGATGTATGTAAGCGGGACATGATTGATACAAGCATTGATAATGCACATTGGGAGCAAGTCGCCGCTGAACGTGTTGCATGGAGGGCAAATATCAGAAATGGAATAAAGACAAAGGAGAAAATGATTGCAGATAAGTCACACACCGAGCGTGTGAGACGTAAGATGGTGCATGATGGTGGAAATGACCAGATGTTCACAAGCATCCACTGTGGACGAACATTTACAGCGCGAATCGGCCTTATTAGTCACATTCGCTACCGCCAAGGGTTGTAGTTATTATGCCTTTTTTAAGCACAATATAACAAACTATCACCTGTCAAGACGGCAAGGTGCCAATCATGTGTGTGTGTGCGTGTGTGTGTGTATGTGTGATTGCATGCGCGTGTGTGTGTGAGTGTGTGTGTGTGTGTGTGTGTGTGTGTGTGTGTGTGTGTGTATGTTCAGTAGCATGTCCTTTGCAGAACCTCGCTCCCATAACAACCTTCCGGAAAACTTCTCGATCATAAGCATGATGTCCTGCGCCCGATACACCCATCTGGAGATCATCCGCCACATCCTGCACCCATCTTCTCTGTGGCCTTCCTCTTCCTCTCTCCCCTGGTATATACCTCTCCATTATTGTTCTCTCGAAACATTAATGGCGTTTCAAATGACGAAAATATTTCAATTTTCTTTGTTTCGTCGTCTTTAGTAGCCAACCTTCTTCAATATTTAGCTCTTTTCGTATGGATGCATTTGTTCTGTATTGTATCCGAGATATTCTTAGAACCCGTCTATATCATTAATATTCAAAGGCACTTATGCGTTGTTCAGATTGTTTAGTAAGTGTCCAGGTCTCCCAGGAGTATGTTGCAATGGGAAATATGTATGTTCTTAACAATTTAGGCAGTCTGTTGCCAAATCCCCCGCAGCTATGTTTCGAATGCTGTATGCGGGATTACGAATTCCGTCCGTGACCCCAACGCCACAGAGCCGACGTACGTCAATGTAATTATGTCAAATAATTAAATGCACAGCTGATTATGGGCACTGTCAAGTCGAGAAAGATTTAACTAAATATGGACTTTGCCATGGATTAGCATCACAGGAGCAGGGGAATTGGCTAAACATAAAGTAACAGACAACACGATAAATATAGTTAAATCGTGGCATTCAATGAAGTGTTGATTTCCTGTTGGGTTGACAACACCCATAGTGTTAATTTTTTTTTTAAAGGGCTCGCGGTTTCCCGAGTGGCAAGAGCCACCCCATTAGTTCCCACGTCTCTGTGTGTCGGGTGATCATCCCAGCCCCTGACAAGTTCAAGTGCAGATACGACACTTTGATCTTAGCCAAAAGACCGAGAAGCGATCATGGTTAATTAAGTGGATCTCTTTTCTCTGTTTGACTGACATGACTGAATACCATAATTTTATGACAGTGATATACACATTGTAGACCCCCATAAGACCAAGGGAGTGGAAATTATAGTAAACAGGTTTGTTGGAGTATTGCATGATGTCTAAATCTGAGTAGTATGTAAGGTTGATTTTGGGGCGGAAATTTGGTTCCGAGTCACATTTTCCCTCTTATAGGAGGTTATATGACGTCACAACAAAACGTCACAAGCTAGCACCACATATTTCATATTTCCCGTTCTAAGAGAGATAATTACTTCACGAGTTTCCTCGCTAAGAGGACGTTACTATTTCAAGTTTTCCTCGTTAAGGGAGATAAGTACTTCCGGTGGCGACCGAGTTTGCTGGTTAATTGGGGATAATTATAATTATATTTAGGTGGTGGCCATGACATATTGTATCGAGTTCCATGTGGAGGATAAGGCGTTTTCGATGCGGATCCGATAGTCAAAAGCACTAGGCCTTTTCCCCAATTTATATCATCCTCATCATGCACCATACCGGTAGCGTGGCCTGTCATGTCTCAGTCGTGGATCAGTTCAGTGTTCTTGTCTAACCATGCCACGTGGTCAAGCCATTACTTCTCTGCCTTACTCTAGTTCTTTTCCCCTCAATCTTTCCATTGTCACCAAGTTCTCCAATTTATTTTTTTCTTATAACGTGGCCAAAAATGTTGACTGTCTACGTCTAATATCCCAAATCAGTTTACGATTTTAAATTGTTTCTTGTAGGACTTGGTCATTGGTCTTTCTGTCTGTCCGTGGTATTCTTTACATTTTCCTCAGACATCACATTTCCACGGCCATCGGAAGTTTTTCAGTCTGTTTGCTCGTTGTCCACGCTTCACATACATACAAAAGCACAGGTTCTAATTAGCACCTCAACACTCTTTATCTCGTTGCACATGACATCTTTTTATTGGTCAATATGTTTTCCATCTAGCAAAAGGCTACCTTCGCCATAGCGATTATTGTTCTAATCTCATCAAGACATTTCCCATCAGATTTTATGACTGTTCCGAGATAATTGTACCGATTCACTTGCCTAAGAATAGTCCCTTTTACTTGTATATTACATTGTGGCATTTCCTTCATCCTAGTGACGACGATAATATGTGTCTTCTTACTTGTTAATCCTAACCCTAGTTATTCACTCTTTGCAATAACCGCATCTATCAAAAGTTGTAGATCCTGCTTATTGTCTGCAGTCAATACTGTAACATCTGCATATCTAATGTTATTGATGTTTCGTCCGCCAATGTTGATTCCTTTCATATATTCTAAATTTCTGAAAATATTTTCACTACACAGGAAAAGAAAAAAAAAAAGATCTGGAGACATTACACATCCCTATCTCACACCTCTCTTAAAAGCTGACATTGACCTACTTCATTATCAATCCTTATGCCACCTAGTTGATTCCAATATATGTTTTTTCAAGTCTAAGGTCTTTCCCGTCAATTTGTAGATCTGCACATCGCTATCATATTGAAATGCCTTACTTTATAAAAAGCATTTGTGTAGTCAATAAAGCAAAGATGTAGATCTTTGTTTAATTCTACAGAATGTTCAATTAATGTTCTCAGCATATTTACATCATTTACTTTACCCTTGTCTTCTACAAACCCACAATATTCTTCTCCTATTCCGGATTGTATTTTCTTACTAACTCTTTATATATCTTTTGTAAAAATGGCCGTTTTGTTTTTAAAATTGGCGGATACTATTATCTGTAGTCGGTATGGTTTAATGTCTTAAACACTTTCTTTATACACAGATGTAGGGGTAAGGGTTAGGGTCGTTCAGTAAGATATATATATATATATATATATATATATATATATATATATATATATATATATATATATATATATATATATATATATATATATATATATATATATATATATATCCTACTGAACGACCCTAACCCTTACCCCTATATATATATATATACAATACTTGAAAATATTTTTTTTTATTTAAAATGTTAATTACAAAAAATAATAAAATTAGACAATTTAAAAATAAAAATAAAGTAAAACAATAAAAATAAAACAATAAAATAATTAACTGTTAAAATATATTGTTACAAATTTAAAAATTAACAATTTAAAGCTAAAAAAATAAACATTAACAATTAAGAAATTAAGAATTTAAACAATTTGCAAATTTAAAATAATAATAATAATAAAAATTTTCGTATTAAAAATTTAAAAAGGTTAACAATTTAAAAATGTAAAATAAAAGATCGTGGTTATTAATGTATGTAGTAGGCGTTGCTTAGTGTCATAAGAACCGTAGGAGCAGTAACATCACTTACAGGTTTAGGGTTACTGGTAAGGGTTGTACAATATTATATGTAATAAATAATAGTAAAAAATAACAATATAGAAATATAAAAAAATTAAGAGTTAAAAATAACAGATAATTAGTAGTAGTGTGTATGGTTTAGTGTCTTAATCACTGTAGGAACATCAATTAGATCATCCTTGCTGGTAACTAAATTATGAAAACAATGCCACTGTGGGCTATGTAACAGGTGACCAGTGTTATGGATTGAACCCCTACCATGTCATCAGCGCATCGGAAGTGTAAGTCGGTCTTCAATTCTCCAGCAGTTTCGAACGCAGTATGTACGACTGCATACCTTTCGTCACGGTATTGGCTAATGCTTTCTCGTAACAAAAGTCGGATAGTTGGTGGGAGACTGGCGATCTCAGTCTGTAGAAACTGTTGGCTGTTAACAGATCTGCGAGGGCCTATGCTCCACTTGAGAGATGAGAGCCACGCGTATTGGTATGCAGCTGATGGTGTGTGGGCCTTGCCATGTTATGTAGAGAGACTGGAATGCAATGTGTTCTGTTATGAGAAAATTCCCCTGGCTACGCTGGTAATACAGGCGGCCAGGATGCTTCAGATTGTGAAGGTATTAAGTTAATATGAACCAGTAAACTGTTGTTGATTAATTGTGTACTTTAATATCCTGCTAGAGTCACGATCTTTTATCCGTCATTGTGTTTATTGTGTTTTGTTATTCTCCGTGCAACCTAAAGTGTACATACAATTAAACGAACAGGTGGTCATATTATTTTTTTTTTTTTAATTTCGTTACTGTCCTGAAGGTAATGATGAGCATAGTGCAATAATGCAATATTTCAACAACAACAAAAAACATATAGGAAATGCCGCTAAGTTACGAATTATTGGATGCTGCTCGACAGCTGGTTTATGTTGAAGATAGTGGGCGTAATAAAGTAAATGAGTACCTCAACGGGTAATATGACGCAGTACATATTTACAAAATAGACACAGTTTATGAAGCATTCACGTAAGCGTATGTAGACATGGAGTATGAAAACCTCACATTTGCTGACACGGTTTATTAAACATTCGCATACGAAAACACGGGTTATAAAATATTCACATATGTAGATACCCTTTATGCTACAATCACATAATTCCACACAGTGTATGCAATAGAAAACATTAAATTAAATTCTATTAAAGATACAAACAATATGCACGGGCAAAGCAGTGAGCTCACGAGAAGAAAAATAGGAATAAATACATGGTGTTTGAAATCAAAAACAGGAAAGATATTATTGGAGGAAGGTACTATAATGAAGAGGTGAAATGAGTATATACGAGAATTATATGATGGAGAAAGGGAATAATTAATAATTAACAGACAAAAGTAAAACTTAGAAGGTCCACCTATTCTAAAAAACAAAGAAGTCACTGACGCTGTCAAACATACGAAGGAATGAAAAACAGCTGGGCCAGACAGAATCACAAAGATGGATTAGAATGCGAATATCTTGGACTGCCAGAGTAACAAACAGCGAGTGCCTGTAACTCCATACCCATGGGTAAATCATAACATCAGATGCATGATGCATGATAGAGATCAAGGACAGAATGGGCCAAGCAAACTACTCAGAAAATGCAAAGTATTGCATGCAATAAGTCACCATCATTGAATATCCGAAGAAAATGTAGCAGACTCATTACAACCAATCTTCAGATAATTATGCTGCGCATTCTTGCTTCTCATTTTCAGCCCAACAGCATTTTCAAACTACTACTGTCTCTTGAGAAGGATTGCCCGGATGAGTTATCAGTCCTAGACCTTGTAGTAGGTAACAAGCCACTGAGAGTCTTTGCACGAAGGTTTCATTTTATTTGATCCATTGTTGGGCAAAGTCAAGTTAATTCATTATATGCTTTCTTCTTCTTGCTACTGTTACTCCCCAAGTGAGCAATGTTTACTTGTAATGTGTCCTACAGGCAGTTTCTTACTATGAGCCTGTGATGTGATAGCACCATCACATTTTGCATGCTTGAGAACAAGGAGGAACAGGTGGCCAATCTTTCCCTCACTGTGGCCAGCAATGGGCGCAAACATCGAGCCCATGTCCGACCATGTTGTGACATTACCAGCACAGTTCGCACTCAACTTCGCTAGCACGCCAGCCTTGTTGCCTAAATAGGTGTATGTTCACCTATTGAAATGGGGTTTCACCAAGGGAGATTGGGTATCATTTCTTGATTTATTTTCGTTATCTTTGTCTTTTTCTTATGCATTTTTAGGAGTGTTAATGTGACTTCTTATCAAGAGTGTTTAATTTAGCTTGCATCTGATTTCAAGTGTGGGACAGAAAAACAGTATCATCAGCAAAGTCCAGATCATTGAGCTGCTGTGTCTGTCTTCTTCTTCTACATCATTTGTCAGATACATTTTTTGGTATGGCTGTAATTGCATTACGCCTGTTTACAGCAGAGCTACAATATTTGCTCCTTTCAACCAACACATTTGACTTCTTCCTGGCATTTGTTAAGTGGGCATGTCCCTGGCATGTTGGAGTTCAATAACTTATATTTATAGTGGTTGCTGTTAATGTCGCCAATATACTTCCGGTAAAAATAGCGACAATGTGACGCGTTTATTCTTCGGGAGACGCTGTTTAGTGTTTTACGCTGTTTAGTGTTTTACGCTGTTTAATGTTTTCCTGTGGATTATGTGGTGTCATTTCGTATTCGCAATCAATCAATCAATCATGTTCCATGCCGGAAAGCGTGGGCGGTCATGACTCGCCATTAAACTCGGTCACCAGTGATCATAATGTACTAGGCACTTTTAAAGAGGTGGTTTGCCGTTGCTTTCCTCTATGGCAGTGACCATACTGGTCAGGTGACCGCAACCACTGTCTCTCGAAAGAGATCCTCTGCCTGCTGTCGAAAAAACTTGAGACCATAACCAACAAATATGTGTCGTCTGCCCTCAAAGTTTCATCCACCACCTGCCTTCCGTGGCTTCTTTTGAACAATTCCAATAAACGAATACGAAATCTCATCTCATCTCATCTCATCATGTTCCTCTTGTACCTTGCGGTGTCGAGGTGAAGTATAAACTTCGTGAGAGTGCCCGGTTATGGGCTTCGTATATCGACATTCCCATGGATTCTGTTATTCCCTCAGTCCAACGTTTACGTGGTCGGCCTCTTCCTCTGTTTCCATCTGGTCTGTACAACAAGCAATGATGTACAGACCAGATGGAAACAGAGGAAGAGGCCGACCACGTAAACGTTGGACTGAGGGAATAACAGAATCCATGGGAATGTCGATATACGAAGCCCATAACCGGGCACTCTCACGAAGTTTATACTTCACCTCGACACCGCAAGGTACAAGAGGAACATGATGAGATGAGATGAGATGAGATTTCGTATTCGTTTATTGGAATTGTTCAAAGAAGCCACGGAAGGCAGGTGGTGGATGAAACTTTGAGGGCAGACGACACATATTTGTTGGTTATGGTCTCAAGTTTTTTCGACAGCAGGCAGAGGATCTCTTTCGAGAGACAGTGGCTGCGGTCACCTGACCAGTATGGTCACTGCCATAGAGGAAAGCAACGGCAAACCACCTCTTTAAAAGTGCCTAGTACATTATGATCACTGGTGACCGAGTTTAATGGCGAGTCATGACCGCCCACGCTTTCCGGCATGGAACATGATTGTTTGATTGATTGCTAATGTCGCCACAGTCAAGACTATAGTCACTAAGCATAATAAAGGTGACAAAGGGCATTCTGTTGCACGTCTGCTCTTATTTCAAACATATTTTATTTTCTTTAATAACAAACTCGGCATTTCATGTCTTTTTTTAGTTAATACTTTCTGTATGATTCCATGCATGAACACTAATAGATGGATCAATAGAGAAACATAACGATATACATTTGTGCTTTACACATTTTACTAAGTCATTTGATGAAAAGATTTAGAAATGCGTTAATAAATGTTAAGACAATGCTTGGTGCTGACTGTAACAGGAATCATGTACGACAATGTGGACAAATAAAAGTAAGATTGGAGAAAGGAGAAAAAGTGGTTAAGAACATGAGACTGCATAAAGATTATCTGAAAGCAGATATAGAAATTCATAAACAATAGACTGTGAAAAATAGGTACAATGCAATAGCTAAAATACAGCGTATAAAGGAACAATGGGAAATGCGTTTATACTCCGATTAGTATTCCAGGATTCTCTTTAATCTCTATCATGATCTCTTCGCTATAGAGATCCGGTGACAAAACACATCCCTGTCGTATTCCTAGCTTTATTTATTCATAATTGCCCTCTTTATTTCCCATTCCTTACAGTTTTTGCTTTTCAGCATTCAGGTCTCGCCGGCTGGCATGGGCGATCGTGCCTGGACAACCAGTTTGTAGAAAACTGCGATCTCCGACGGCAAGGATCAATTCGTGTGTTGACTCACTTCCGTGCCATGACACAAGATGGTCAAGAATATTCTCACTCTGTCCTCCTTTATGTCTCTTTCCTCAAATCTTTCCGGTTGTCATCCAGTTTATGTCCTCTCATAATGTGGCCCATAAAGGATGACCCCTTCTCCCTGATGTTTGTGATAAGTTGTCACATTGACCACATTGCTCATTTCAGCTGTCCAATTAATTGTCAGCATTCTTCTATAAAACCACATCTCCAAGGCTTCCATGTATTTATTTCACCTGTTTATAAAGTGTCTATGATTCACTGCCATATAATAAAACTGGTTCCATGTAACATGCCAAGACGCAATTGTTAACTTTCAAGGACAAGGATTTATGGCACAAAATGTTCTTCATTTGATATAATGCGTTGTTCGCTTATACTATTCTGTTCTTTATCTCAGTGATGTATCTTCCATCTGATGCTATCCATGTGTCTAGATATCTGAATATCCACACTTACCCCGCAAATAACGTCATTTACTTTAACTGCACATTTAGACACAATCAAGAGAACAAACTGAAGTATCTGGGGATCACATTTGGTCTCTGGTTCACAGAGAGAACAAACTGAAGTATCTGGGGATCACATTTGACAGGAGCCTATCCTTCAAGGACCATGTGGAGACGGTTGTGACAAGATCTCAAAAGGGACTCAGTGCACTTAAAACTATGGCTGCAATGGACACAGAGCAGAGAATGCTTTTCACACTATACCAGCACTTGATCCTCTCAGTAATTAATTATGGATTAGGTCTGCTCACTGTCTCAGAGAGTCAGCTGGTGAAGTTAGAGCGCATACAGAACAAAGCTATGCGGGTCATTCTGGGATGCACTAGAGACACCCCAGTAGTGTGTATGCGTTACATCCTTGGTCTGCCGACTGTTGCTGGTAGGCTCAAGGTGATGCAGGCGAAGGCATACCTCAGAGTAGCTGCAGACACACTCACTGCATGAGGCGCTGGACGCAGTTAAGGGTCAGCGACTGATAAGAGGGAAATCATGGATGGCTCAGGCGGAGGATACGATCAGACAGGTATGCCCCTTGGAGAACATTAGGCGTGGAGAGGAGTGGGTCAGAGTGCCAGCGGAAGCAGTCAGACTTGTGCAGAGTTATAATCACATTAAGCCGGGAATGCAGGGAGTGGCCAGCAGGGGCCACGGAAGTGGAAATTCAGCAACTAATTCAGGACAATGCTCACTCGGGTGATGTGATTATCTACACAGATGGTTCGGTGTCAAGAGGTGAGAGAAGTGGCTGGGGGTTCATAGCCAAAGCTAAGGTCGATGTTTGGGGCAGGAGAGCCTGGCATATGATACCACAACATCCAGCTTAAGAATGGAGGTGGAGGCAGTCACTGCGGCTCTCCGCTGGATGGAGAATACGACACACACACACACACATCGTGATTGTAACTGACTCAGAAAGCATGCTGACGAGGGTGAGGACGGGCAAGGCTTCGTGCGGAGTGGCTTGTTTCGCTTCGGAGGTCACGGGTGACAAGCATCGCCTGGATCTTTTCTCCGGGGCATGCCGGTGTGCTGGGAAATGAACAGGCGGACAGATTGGCTCGCTCTGCAGAACTTGGTGGAGTATTGATACATGACAAGGCAGATGTGGTTGCGGCCTTGTGGGAGCACGTTTACACCTCGGAGGAGCAAATGGATTACCTATGGTCTGGCAAGAATGAGACAGCGAGGAGTGACGAGGGGATCTGGCCGACGCTCAACGCTCAGAGAAAAGGCGAGACGGACTTATAATCAGATTGCTACTGGTACTATTAGTGTTGGAACTCTTCGCTGGCTACTGAGAATGGGGACGGAGCACTTATGGGAATGCCCCGAATGCTGTGATGTCGATTCCTAAATCAATCAATCAATCATTTAGACACAATCTGTTTCTTTGATATCACCATGACTTTTGTCTTTTTATTAATCAAGATAAGGCCATCTTTTCACTTTCTACAACCGCTGTATCTGTCATTTCCTGTAGTTTCTTCTGACGTGTTGCTATCAAGACGGTGCCGTCAGCATAACGTCAGTTATTTATATTATGTCCACCATCCAGGATCCCTGACATATTTTCTGTAGATCTCGTTTTATATTCACTGTACAATGAGAACAAATCAGGAGACAATACACAACCTTGTCTGACTGCCCTTCTTTATACACTAAAATGTTCCTACAATGTTGTTGACTCTTATGGCTGCTGTTTGCTGCCAATATATGTTCTTTATTATTCGCAGATCTTTGCTGTCAATGTTCAGTTGCTTTAGTAATTGTATTATTTCCTCATGTTTCACAATGTTAAATGCTTTTATTTAGTCTATAAAGCATGTGTACAGATATGATTTTACGTCTATAGCTCTTTCTAATAGTGTCTTACTAATAGCCCTTTGTTTCACTTTCTACAACCACTGTATGTATGATTTTGTGTTTGCGTGTCCAATTGTCACTTTGTAACACGCGGAACACTTCATACGTGCTCCGGTCTCCTTATAAACATCAAACACAGACAATGGTAATGTAGAGCAACATTTACATAGCACCGACGAAGATCCTAATGCATGTCTTTGATAAGCACGCATGCTAGCCTAGCACTTTCATTTTACGTTTGAATAATAAAGACATTAAATACTGCATAACTTATTGCCTTGTATATTTCTCTGTATCTCGTCAGGTGTACACTACTCGAAAAAAAGGGGGGGGGGGGGAAGGAGTTCAACGTATAATGAATTAGCATATTGAATCCTTTCAACGGATATAAAGCGCAGTCTTTTTTTTTTCTTTCATTCTTTTGATTTGGCTGGCTTTGGACTCAGGTGTAGTACATATCCATACTGCTGCTTCTAGTGCCCGTGGACTGATTTTTCGTGTGGATAAGCTTACCCTATTACCAGTGTTCCTCGCTATCCGGTGAACCCACTCTGACTTCAGAGGTACTTGTAATTTATGTCCCAAAGTCAAGGAAGAGAATATAACATTTTAGTCCAACTGACCGGGTTAGGGGTTGAATCCGTTACCTCGGCATGAGCACACCGGATGTTTAAGAACGAGCCCTTCTATCCATTCGGCCATGCTGACCTCTAAACACATTGTTTTATGTTTTCAATGTCACCACTATAATAATTAACTTGACAGTCTCTCTAAAACTACCGCGCAATATATTGTTTCTGTCTTTATTATCCAAATCCAGCACGGGAAAACACTGTTTTGAATTACTGTTTAGGTTGATTTTCAAATTTGAAATTAAACCTGGGCAGCGGTTGTAAGGCCTACATTTTCCATTTCCAATATTCATGGGAATAAATATGAGCGTGTGCAGATCACGTGTGCTAAAAGTAGAATCGCTTTTAGAAGCCACTATATGGCATATGGGACTAGTCTCCTTTTGTGAACCAATCGATCAATTGACACTTGAGGGGTCATTTGGTCAATATCACCCCGGCCCCCTTTACTTCCAAAGACTTTTATTTGTACCCATTTTCGATTGGGTCGTCATGGGAGGCCAGATCAGTTTTAAAAATCCGCCTCGATGCAAATTCGAACCCCTGACCGCGAGCGTGCTACACATTTCGTTACCGCAATTTCCGGGTATATGCTGTTGGTTCAAACTGTATACCAAACAGTACCCGGTGAACATTCGCACCTATGATGTGATGTGGTCAATACCCCGCCGGTCGCCTTTATCTCCAGATAATTTCCATGTACCCATGTTAGGCTGAGGCCACCTGGGAGTCCAGATCAATGGAAAGAAAACAATCCCCGGCTTGAAGAGGATCCGAACAGATGGTCGACAGACAAGCGTGTCAGCTACTAAGCTAGCCCGTCCTTCATGCTGATATTTAACTTTTAACCATTCGCACACTAGGTAGCTGATGTGAGTACGTGACGTGTTAGGGCCGTCACATTTTGTGTAGGCCAGAGTGCACGGGGGATTAGGTGGTTAGTCTGTCCCTCCCATAGCGAACGAAGAGAGTTGATAACGAAATCTTGTGCAACAGCGTCATAAACGTTCCACCGGCGCACTGGCTTCCCGTGCTCTTAGACAGTTAGTTAATTGTATACACTTTACAGGACTTTGCAGCAACCCCAGAATTTGTTGGCTGTTCGTGATTTCTTGGCAAGTTTACGTTCAGTAGTTTGTCATTGTTTGCTGAACGACAGGCACTCATACCATTTTAATTTAAAAAAAAAAAACAACGTAAGGTGGTCTTAGACAGTAGTAATCTTAAATATGATACGGACAGCAAGGCAATGGTGCTCTCTAAAGTTCAAAGTGGGTGTCTCAACTGATGTAGTTTAAAAGTTAGTTGCATATCTTTTACAGGACGTTGCCGTAAACACCAGCATTTTTTTTTTTTTTTTTTGCTGTTGTGATCTCTTGGAAAGTTTGCGTTCAGTAGTTTGCCATTGCTTTCTGAACGATCCGCATGCATACCATTTTGTCAAACACCAACGGAACGCGGTCTGCTGACAAATCGCGCGCAGATGTGTTTCGAACACGCGTATACGGGATCATGAACTGCTCCCGTAACGCCCTCACCACGGAGCCGATTAATTGATTTAGTGACAAACAAAAAAAGAGGCTTTGGACCAAACACCCGCGCACAATCAAGTTAAAAGTATTATAATGTAAATTTCCGTTCCCTGGGCATTGAAATTTGCGAAAGATACAACGAAATAAAATAAGTAACACAATTACAGTAGTTTAGCGGTATATCGTCCTTATATCCACACGGGAGGACACAATTGGCAATATATTATCCGTCGGCACTTAATCAGTTACAACAGAACATTATTGTACAATTCTTCTGGAAGTGTGTAAAATGTCCCACCAAAAAGCTAAGGTTACGAAACTTCCATATAGATTTGTAAGTAAAGTGATAACCATCAAATTATGTTCCCGTGATACCAATTACTGTATAATCCCTATGATAACCATCTCATTATTATATTCCCGTGAGACCCATTACTTTATAATCCCTGTGATAGCCATCGCATTATATTCCCACGAATAATTTTATGTGCAACTGAAAACATCTGGAATATGGAGTAACATGTTTAGTAACGTCTTAATTAAATAATTCATTTTTACTTTGTTGTTGTTGTTGTTGTTGTTTTGCTTCCTCTTCTTCTTCTTCTTCTTCTTCTTCTTCTTCTCTTCTTCTCTTCTTCTTCTTCTTCTTCTCTTCTTCTTCTTCTTCTTTCTCCTTCTTTTCTTCTTCCTCTTGCCCCTTCTCTTCTTGTTCTTCTTCCTCCTCCACCCCCCCCCCTCTTCTTCATCTTCTGCTACTTAGTCTTATTCTTACTCCTCCTCCACTTATTCTTCTTTTTCCTCGTCTTCTTCTTCAGTCTTCACAGCCCGAACAACCCGACACGACAGTTTTACAGCAACACATGAACATAAATATCTCAGCTAAAGAAGAAAAGCGAAACATAAGATAAAAATACGCTTTCAGTTAGTTTCATTCTCAGTTTCGTGGGGATTTCTCCCTGTCAAAATAATTCACCTTAACATCACACCCTGTGATGCGATGGTGTGTGCATACCTGTGCCGTGTTGAGGTTGTGTGGCATGTATGCCGACTCGGTCAATCTGGGTTTTGTTTAAGTTACACGTTTATGTGACACACATACTACATCACACAAACTAGATTAAGTAGCATCATCATCATCATTTCGTGTCTTGCTATCTGGATTCATACTACTGCCGACCATGTCAATTCGTTCAGCATTATTTTTCACTGCCTGCCTCTGTTCTTCTACCATTGTTTTTTTCAGTTGTCACGAAGTTTTCCAATTCCTTTCTCCTCATTATATCCTCTAATAACGTTTTTCCTACTTTCTTATAGTTGTAAATAATGGTCTACTTTCACTAGCGTCTTCCAATTCTTCTTCAATAGGCAAATAGTTGTTCATTACTATGACAACCCAAGGTATTCGCAATACATGATGCAGTAACATCATGGCAGTTGCTTCTAAGCTCTTCCTAATTTGTTGACGTTCCGTGATTCTCTGCTATACAATAGAACAGGTTCTCAATACGGCCTCTGTGACATTCGACGATAGTCTCCCCTTGTCGAGGGAGATAACCACCTCTATGGCGAAGAGGTACGAATGTAATTCGATATCCCGCATACCGCGTTCGAAACTCAGCTGCGGGCGATTTGGAAGCATACGGCCTTGCGTTGGTTTCCCATACAAAGGTAGGAGTGCCGATCGTTCAGCAAGCAATGACAAACTATTGAACGTAAACTTGCCCAGAAATCACAAACAGCCAAATAATAATAATAATAATAATAATAATAATAATAATAATGGGGTTGATGCGACGTCCTATAAGGGATATGCAGCTAGCCTTGTGTGTGTGACATTCAACAACAGTGACATGTTGCATAAGATACGTTTCATTATGTAACATAATAAATAACAAAACATATCACGACAAGTATAAAAGTGTTGTGTCCCGTTCCTCTGAATGGGTGCGAATACCGGACAATGGGTAATTAAATACATAGAAAGCTGAAGGAAATACAGATTTAGATCTTAAGAAGAGTTTGAAGAATACCGTGGACACAAAAGAAAACAACAGCTAAGATATTAATAGCTTAGGTGTAACTAGGTCGCACAATAAGAGAAAAGGTAGGACAGAGAAATAAAGCTTTAGTGGGGAAAACACTGAGAGAGAGAGAGAGAGAGAGAGAGAGAGAGAGAGAGAGAGAGAGAGAGAGAGAGGGAGAGAGAGAGAGAGAGAGAGAGAGAGAGAGAGAGAGAGAGAGAGAATGAGCGAACGGACTTTATTTTCACATGGTCACAAATTGGGCAGGCAGGACTGTCTTCCATTCAGCCCTTCCAACCACGCATCTTTCGTATATCAGGTATCTATTGTGCATGCTACATTCACATGTTTAAAAAAAAAGCAATTGTCAAATGACTGCTGTGTACATAAAAATGCATATTATAATCTCGGAACAAAAAGCTAACTCCCATACACAAATACCGACAACTGCACGCATTGATGGATAGACACAGACAAAGGCGCACGGACAGATGCGCGCGCACACACACACACACACACACACACTCACACACACACACACACACACACTGATGTGTCTACATATCTGTCTAGAAGATGTATAATGCGCAAATCTTATACTAATGTTAATGATAATGGAAACTCGTACCACTAGGTGACTTACAGAGTCATATAAGAAATATATATTCATATTCTCAAAAGGCGAAACATAAGATTTTAAAAAATGTTATTGGGGAGAGAGAGGGGGGTATATGGAAAGCTTACATAGTTTGGCAACAAATATTAATATACTTTTTTTAAAAACGCCAGCTTTATTATAATAAAGACAGATAATATTGGAGGGAAATAATAGTACTCGTCTGCTCCAGCCCAGATACGCGAAGAAGAGGAAGTAAAACAAGAACCATACTGTGGAATCACTTGGGATATCCCAGGGAGCATGTGCCATGAGTTGACCAGTTTTAAAGCTGCTTCAGTCTGACCAGAAATGTCACACACGGAATAAAGCTTCCCAAGCAAATGGTAGTGTTTCTTGCAAAAACACACAAGGGAGGATGATCTTAGACAACTGACGCTTGCCAATTTAAACAAACAGGTAGAGAACTGATCTTATGTCAGAATTCACGCAGCCTGAACTCAGATAATAAATTAACTTACTCACACCGCAATAACAAATATGTTCGCAAATATTTGACGAAAGATAAGAAGACAAAATAGTAGGAGCAGTAGGAGAAGCAGGAGGAGGAAGAGTTGAAGTAAGTATATTAGATGAGGAGGAAATGGAGACGAAAATAATGCCGACGGCAAAAAAAGAAGACGATGATGAGGGTTAAATGAAGAAGAAGAAGAAGAAGAAGAAGAAGAAGAAGAAGAAGAAGAAGAAGAAGAAGAAGAAGAAGAAGAAGAAGAAGAAGCAGAAGAAGAAGAAGAAGCAGAAGAAGAAGAAGAAGAAGAAGAAGAAGAAGAAGAAGAAGAAGAAGAAGAAGAAGAAGAAGAAGAAGAAGAAGAAGAAGAAGAAGAAGAAGAAGAAGAAGAAGAAGAAGAAGAAGAAGAAGAAGAAGAAGAAGAAGAAGAAGAAGAAGAAGAAGAAGAAGAAGCAGAAGCAGAAGCAGAAGCAGAAGCAGGAGGAGGAGGAGGAGGAGGAGTAGGAGAAGAATGCATAAAGAGTATGTTTTCTCTGGTGAAGTTGTCCGTCTGTTAACTTTAACGATTATTTACATGTGTGGTAGAATATACACCAGCAGGGTAAAGAGCCATGTCCCCATCTTGAGTATATGGTGATAGCCCCACATGTGTATAGACCAGTCGGCACTCGCTGGGCCATGTGGCCACTATCCACCCTGGCAACCCTAACTGTCCACCACATGTCCAGGCACCCACTCGCTGGGCCATGTGGCCACTATCACTCAGACAACCCTGACTGTCCACCACATGTCCAGACACCCACTCGCTGGGCCATGTGTCCACTATCACTCAGACAACCCTGACTGTCCACCACATGTCCAGGCACCCACAGGCTGGGTCGACCTGTTAGTCCAGGTCAAATTTAACCATCCGCCTCGACAGGTATTCGAACACACGACCACTGGGCCACCAGGCCAGCGGTCACTATATGTTAAAGGTAGTTGCATATCCTCTACAAGACGTCGCAGTCAACCCCTGCATTTGTGGCTGCTTGTGATTTCTTGAGAAGTAAAGGTCTGTACGTTTGGCAAGTTCTTGGCAAGTTTTCACTCATGTTCCCAAATCGCCCGCAGCCGTGATGTTATCGCGGATTGGGGGATTGTGTATTACGTTCACCTCCCTGCCCTGCTATGATATAGAGAGACGGAAGCATCAGGCGGCACAGTAAGTGGGATTCATAAGGGGGGCGGTATTTTTAAAGAGAAAAAAAAACATGTAAGGGGCGGCATTTCGAAGACTTGCATCATATTAAGAAAATCTACAGTACGGTTCTGATTGCGTTCGTAACCTTTGTCTACAGACCTGTTCACGAAATGTACTGTTACAAACATGTCCCTTTTAGCTGTAATATTACACAAATAATTACTAACACGCACACAATCTCCAGTGAAATAAATTTAAATACAGACAGTAGAAAGGTAATGTTAAACTGCAGTTTCAAAACATCTGACTAAGTTCAATTGTAAGACAGTTCGAATATATACTTTTTGGTTAACGTTATATTAGGCACACGTTAGGAGAATAAATAAACTAGAAAACTTGATGACAACTGGCAAGATTGAGAGGGAAAAAACAAGAAGAAGGCAGAGAAATAAATATCTAAATGGCTTGGCCGTGTGGCATGGTCGATTAAAACAATACGCAGGGCTGTTCCACGACTCTAGTGATCGTGTGAGATGGCGAAACATGACCACCCACGCTTATCGGCATGACACGTGATGATGCTATATTAGGCGCTGTTTAGGAAGATAATTTTCAGATATGCTTCATTCTTTTTTATCTTTTGTAAACGATAGACAAAGGGAAAACATAGTCCATTGGAATCTCGATATATGAAACCCATACACGGTCACTCTACCACCGTCTATGCTTCACCTCAACACATCATCATCATCAAGTGCCGTGCCGGCTGGCGTAGGCGTTCATGGCTCTCCATAGATCTCGGTCTTTGGTTTTCTGGATCAACTCTGGTGCTGATATTCCTCCATGCCACCGTCTCAATCCATCCAGCATCACTTCTCTTGGTCTACCTCTGCCTCTCTTTCCCTCGATCTTTCCAGTTGTTACGATGTTTTCCAATGCCTCTCTTCTCATCACGTGACCGAAGAAAGATGTTTGTCTCTGTCTTATTGTTGTATATAATGTTCTAGTTTCATTAGCCTGTTTCAGGCAGTCGTCGTTAGTTACTCTGGCAGTCCAAGGAATTCGCAACATTCGTCTCAGGAACCACATCTCTGTTGCTTCTAATTTCTTCTTAATTTGTTCATTTACGTTCCAAGATTCACTGCCATACAGCAAAACTGGTTCTACATAGCATTTCAGCACTCTCTTTCTTACATTCAGTGATAGTGACTTATTGCATAAGACACTCTTCATTTTCTGAAAGGCGGCTTTTGCCTGCCCTATTCTACTCCTAATCTCTGTTGCACATCTTCCATCTGATGTTATAAATGCCCCTAGGTATCTAAAATTATCAACTTGGTTAAGGATTTTCCCTTCTATTTCTATGTCACATTTTGGTGTCACCATTTTCTTTGATATTACCATTGTTACTGTTTTCTTGATATTCAAGGAGAGTCCTTTCCTTGCACTCTCTGTTACTACAACGTCTAATAATTGTTGTAGGTCTGTTGAATTATCCGCCACCAATACTGTGTCATCTGCATAGCGTATATTATTTATATTATAACCTCCAACTAGTATTCCTGGCATCTCTTTGATCTCTCTCATTATTACTTCGCTATACAGGGAAGTAATAATAACACAGCAAGGAACAAAATGAGATTAGATACATTTGTAAATATTTCGTATCGAAAAATATAATAAAGAACACATTATGTATACTCGCTGCAATTCCTCTTACCGAAAAAGTTCATATCACTCTGGTTTGAAAACACAGTCTTCGAAAGCACAAAACAAAATATGAGTAGTATCCACATGTGATCTCTAAACTTCCCCGCTGGTGTGCAGAAAACAGGTCGTGAAAACAAAAACGGCATGGGCAATTAAGAGTTTCTGTTGTCATATTCTGTGGGTGACGGGTGACCTTGTTGTTCACCTTCTGTGGCTGGGTTCTGGGCTTGACGAGGAGTGTGCCTGTCTGTCATCTGTCGCAGGTTGTTGAGGTAAAACGTCGCTGACTTGCGTGTCCGCTAGTTTCTCACGTACTGCGCACATTAAAATAACCGGTGAAACCAAACCCTTAGTATCTACTTCAGATACAACGTAAAGATAGCCTTTGTTAAATATTGCTGATACAATGTAAAGATAGCCTTTGTTAAATATTGCTGATACAATGTAAAGATAGCCTTTGTTAAATGTTGATGATGATACAATGTAAAGATAGCCTTTGTTAAGTGTTGCTGATACAATGTAAAGATAGCCTTTGTTAAATGTTGCTGATACAATGTAAAGATAGCCTTGGTTAAATGTTGCTGATACAATGTAAAGATAGCCTTTGTTAAATGTTGCTGATACAATGTAAAGATAGCCTTGGTTAAATGTTGCTGATACAATGTAAAGATAGCCTTTGTTAAATGTTGCTGATACAATGTAAAGATAGCCTTTGTTAAATGTTGATGATACAATGTAAAGATAGCCTTTGTTAAATGTTGATGATACAATGTAAAGATAGCCTTTGTTAAGTGTTGATGATACAACGTAAAGATAGCCTTTGTTAAATATTGCTGATACAACGTAAAGATAGCCTTTGTTAAATGTTGATGATACAATGTAAAGATAGCCTTTGTTAAGTGTTGCTGATACAATGTAAAGATAGCCTTTGTTAAATGTTGCTGATACAATGTAAAGATAGCCTTGGTTAAATGTTGCTGATACAATGTAAAGATAGCCTTTGTTAAATGTTGCTGATACAATGTAAAGATAGCCTTGGTTAAATGTTGCTGATACAATGTAAAGATAGCCTTGTTAAATGTTGCTGATACAATGTAAAGATAGCCTTTGTTAAATGTTGATGATACAATGTAAAGATAGCCTTTGTTAAGTGTTGCTGATACAATGTAAAGATAGCCTTTGTTAAGTGTTGCTGATACAATGTAAAGATAGCCTGTGTTAAATGTTGCTGATACAATGTAAAGATAGCCTTTGTTAAATGTTGCTGATACAATGTAAAGATAGCCTTTGTTAAATGTTGCTGATACAATGTAAAGGTAGCCTTTGTTAAATGTTGCTGATACAATGTAAAGATACCCTTTGTTAAATGTTGCTGATACAATGTAAAGATAGCCTTTGATAAATGTTGCATGTCTTTTGGAAGGACGTTGCCGCAACCCCAGGTTGGAGGTCAGAATGACCGAATGGATGAGAGACTCGTTCTTAAACTTCCGGTGTGCTATCGCCGAGGTAGCGGGTTCAGTAAACCATTTCATTGTAGATTGTGCCAACGTGGTGGGTAGTCATAGGTTTTCATATATGCTAGGATACGGTGTAATTAGATGGGTAGTCAGTTTCATTCTCCGCCGCCTTTCCTTTCTTAACAATTACCCTATGCCTGTCAATTGGACTGCGTTGTTCACTACTCGTCTTTGACGTGGGGACGTAAATTACAAGTAAGTACCTCAGAAGTCGGAGTGGGTTTGCCTGATGGCGTGGGACACTGGCAACATGCAAAAATCAATCAAGTAGCAGCATGTGTGTGTACTGCGTGAGTTCAAAACGTGCAAACGCGCGCGCGCGCACACACACACGCGAGCGCGCACACACACGCACACATACAAGCGAGCGCGCAAAACCACAGGTTGATTTCCTAGGCAATTTTACGTCCAGTAGCTTGCCATTACTTTCTGAATGGGAAGACTATGTTTATGCCAAACTGACCGGTGTGTGGAGTGAACATACTACCCCGTCGTCAGCGCACAGGAAGTTCTCTTGGCCAGGCTGAACCTCTCAGTCTAGATAGTGCCATAATAGCGGGTAGTCTTTTCAGTATAGATAGTATTATAATGGTGGGTAGTCTTAGGTTTTCACTTAGCCAGACTGAACTTTTCAGTCTAGATCAGGGGTCACCAAACTATGGCCCGCGGGCCGGACCCGGCCCGCGACGTCAGTTCATCCGGCCCGCCGACGGAACTCGAACTTGCTTGTTATAACGTATGAAACACGAGACATTGTGATATAATTTAAATGTAAATATTATGTTTAGAATTATAAGATATCTTCACACGTGCGTAGTCCTCCTGGCTGCTATGTTTCTTAAATCTACTATTTTCAATTATAAATTATTGTATCTAGATTTTCTTGTTTATTGTAATGTTCTTTTATTTTGCGCCATCCCAAGTCCTTCCCCGGCTCTTGGTAGCACTGCCTACGCTCTGATGTTACCATGGTTTTCATGGAGACACACACATACACACGCATTTTCCCCTCCCCCAGATGAGTACGGCTGTCAACACAGGTCCGATTCTCCAGAAATATTTACTTATTTTTGCCAGTCATCCATTTCATAGGTATGTAACAAGAATTGCTTTGTTTGACATTGATATGTAAGTGAACTACAAGTGTGAATAGAGGCAATAAAGTAGCAAACATAGCATAAAAATGCCATAGAAACCTCGTGTTGTTACAAACATATTATCCACAGCTCAGAAGAATTCCCCGGTCAAGGTGTTAATCGAGCTGGTACTAGACCAGTGTTTTGCAACCTTCCTGCTGGAGCACATAATTACGCAAATGTTTACGTTGCTTAAGAAACTATGTGCGATGATCCAATTGTCTCTCCTACTTTATGTAATAAACCAGATGGGCAGAAATGTTGCATTTAGGCGATATCGGTCTGTTTCGGCGGAACCCCTGGCTGCCACTCGCGGAACCCCGGTTAATAAAACTCTGCTCTAGGCTGTTATTTTCGGCCGCCCTATTTATATAGTTTGCAAATCTTATTATGAGATGTATTATATTACCAACGGTACCTGTAAACTTTATATGTACCTTTGGTGAGCCGTAGCTTCATCAGTGACCCATAGAATCTGCTTTTCTTGAGTTTCAATAGGATTTTAATTATGTTCCTAATTCAATGTCTTTTTCATTTTCAGATCCCATGTACTTCACCCTTCATTGTGGCTACTAAGAAAAGAAAAATGGACACCGAATGTCGCGTTTTCAATGAAGAATGGGGAGTAAAATATTTCATTGTGGAAACAAAGGACCAGAAAACCAGTTGCGTAATATGCAGCGAAAGTGTTGCCGTTTTGAAAGAGTACAATCTTCGGCGTCACTACGAAACAAATCATATATCAACATATTCAAAGTTTTCTGGAAGGTTACGTTCTGGACGTGGTTTAGAAACACAAAGAAATCTCTACACGAGAAAATTTGCTGAAAATGAATCTGTCACTCGTACAAGTTACAAAATAGTCCATATGATGGCAGAACGAGGAAACCCGTTTACTGATGGCAACTTCATCAAAGAGTATATTATGGAAGCAGCAAATGACTTGTGTCCTGAGAAAGCCTATTTGTTTGGAACTATCAGCCTTTCGGCAAGTTCAGTTTTGCGAAGAACAGAACATAGTGCTACAGGTACGCGAGAAAGCCATGAACTTGTTGTGGTATTCTCTGGCGCTGGATGACACTACTGATCTCTCGATTACGTCACAACTTCTCGTGTTCTTTCATGGTGTCACTTTTGACTTTCAGATAATGGAAGAGTTGGCATCCGTTTGCAGCATAGCATGGAATAACAACTGGAAAAGACATTTTCATGGAACTGCAAAACGTTTTGCTTCGAGGTGTTACAGTTGATAGGAGGAAAACTCGTGGCTGGAGTGAGGACGGTTCTGATGGGGCAGATCAGGACTCAGTTGGAAGACTTGCAAATTCCGGCGCTCTCTTCATACACTGCATCATACATCAGCAAGCACTCTGTGGGACAGACTTAGATATTTCTTGCGTACTGAAACCAGTCGTTTCTGCTGTGAACTTCATTCGGGACATGCACTCAATCACCGTCAGTTCCAGGCTTTTTTTTTTTTTTTTTTTTTGAAGAAATTGATTCTGAATTATGTGACTTGCCTTATCACACATCAGTGTGGTGGCTCAGCTGCAGTAAAGTCCTGTTTCGTTTTTACTAAGCTTCGAAACGAAATAGATGTTTTCCTCACTGAAAAAGATATAGCTTATCCACAGCTGTCAGATCGTACCTGGCATTCAAAGTTGTCGTTTTTGGTCAACATCACATCCCACATGAATGAACTGAATTTGAAACTTCAGGGAAATATTAATCTCGTCTGCAATCTCTACAGAATCATCAGAGGATTTCGGAGAAAGCTGTCGTTGTTGAAGCCCAACTGGAAGGAGAAAGTTTTTTCTCATTTTCACTGTTTCAAAGAGTTGTGTGCTACAATGGCCAACCTCGATTTTCCGAAAAAAGATTATTCGTGACTTGAAGAAGCATTTTCTGGAGAGATTTTTAGATCTTAACAGAACTGAGATTGACATTCTTCCGTTTAAGAATCAGTTTGATTGTAACCTTGATGATGTACCAGTTGAACTACAGTTGGGGCTAATTGATTTGCAAGCAAATGACTGGTTGAAAGTGAAGCACAGAGAAGGAAAACTTGTTGAACTTTTACCGCTGCTATACCTGATAATGAGTTTCCGAAACTGAAGAAATTTGACGCTGGTATAGCATCAGTGTTAGGAACAACTTATGTCTGTGAGCAAACATTTTCAAAAATTAAGTATGTGAAGTCAACACATCGAACGAGATTGACTGGTGAACATTTGAAAGCAATTTTCTTGATTGGATGCAGCAATTCCTAACCAAACATTGATATCTTGAAAGCCACATATCAGTTTCACAAATCTCACTAACCTGTTTTGCTCCTTAGTTTGTTAGAGTCGGATATGTGCACATTAGATCTGATGCAACTATCTTTTTGCTAACGTCGATTTCTTTCATAACTTTTTTTTAAAGTAAATAAATATGTTGGTGTCAGAGTCTTGCGTAGAGCAAGATAAGTAGCTCGTTTTCTGGCAAGTGTGAAGCAATATCAAACTATCAAATCACACGAAGTGAATATCCGAAAGTATTATTCACAAGCTTTATTTACGCGCTGCATTTATTATCGCACAAACATCGCGCACTGACAATCCATAGCAATCATTACGGCATGAACAATATCACTACAATACATAATAATACATGCAAGCAATAAACATCTCACTTACAAGTCAAACTATTCAAGCGTTCGAACCAGTCTCCCTCTGTCGTACAGGCTAGCTCTCAATGCAGATTCAAACACTCCTCGCATACCCATGCGACCTGTCCATTCAAACACCTAAACCCGTCTGCCAGTTCTGGCCTTCTACACGCTACACGCCAGTCGGCGCTCACGTCAGCTAGTGTGACCCCTGCAAGGTTCACGGGGTGTACTGCTGACCAGCGGTCGTTTAAGCTTCGCTCAATTGCTGTGCTTGGCTGCTTATCCGGGCGTCGTCGAAGACGCCGCGTTCTCTCTGCAGTGTTTAACATCACTCAGGGTTGCGTGTTGTTATGTTGTCTGGCGTTGGTACAGACAACGCGTCGCAACCTCGGATGTGAGACCTTGACAGTTGGTTGTCTTTGTTTTTTGTGCAATGCACACTACTCACCGATGATTAACTTAGTTTTTCGTCTTTTTTTCCGCCAGAGCTTTTGTTCTAGCTTGCAAGTATTGTTAAAGTTAGTTGCATATCCTTTACCGGACGTTTGCAGTCAACACCAGCATTTTTTGCTTTTGTTGAAGTCTTGACAAGTTTACGTTCAGTAGTTTGCATTGCTTTCTGAACGACCGGCACTCATACTATAGCGTAAAAACCAGCGCAACGTGGTCTGCTGCCAAATCGCGCGCAATTGTGTTTTGAACGCGGGTATACGGGATGACGAACCGCGTCCCTAAGACCTTCGCCACGGAGACCGGCGCAAGTATTGTACAGAATGAGTATGCGGCCCGCGATCGTATTTTTGTCAGTTAATCCGGCCAGCTGTGAAAAAAGTTTGGTGACCCCTGGTCTAGGTAGTGCCACAATAGTGGGTAGTCTTGTCAGTCTAGACAGTGCCATAATAATGGGTAGTCTTGGGTTTTCTTACGGCTCCGTGACCACGCTGAACTTTTCAGTCTAGATAGTGGCATAATGGTGAGTAGTCTTTTCAGTCTAGACCAGTGGTTTTCAGCCGGTGTCCCCTCACCCCAGAGAGGAATTTTAGGGTTTCCGAGGGGGGGGGGGGGGGGGGGGGAATTAAGATTATTTCAAGATCGCATTAATACAAGAACCAGTTACTTGATATTGATTTTCCCCTCTAAATTTTTCGTTTCTGTACTTCTCACCCTAATGAAATTCGTTTTATAACGTACGTAGACCTGCAAATGACGTTTTATGTAGATGTCTAGACTTGTTCTAGTATGTGTTATTAAATTTAGCTTCCATGTTTGTATACTGTGTAAAGGGGGGGGGGGGGAATTTATAGGGAGTACATTCGAAAGGGGGGGGGTGTAAGGATGACGTTCTGAACATATGGTATAGGGAGGCATGGGCCAAAAAATGTTGTGACCACTGATCTAGACAGTGCCATAATGGTGGGTAGTCTTTTCAGTCTAGACAGTTCCATAATGGTGGGTAGTCTTTTCAGTCTAGACAGTGCCATAATGGTGGGTAGTCTTTTCAGTCTAAACCAGGGGTCACCAAACTTTTTTCACGGCGGGCCGGATTAGCTGAGAAAATGACGATCGCGGGCCGGATAGTCATTCTGTACAATTCTTGCCCCGTCTCCGTGGCGAAGGTCTTACGGACGTGGTTCGTAATCCCGTATACCCGCGTTCGAAACACAGCTGCGCGCGATTTGGCAGCACACAACGTTGCGCTTGTTTTTGTGCTATGTTATGGGTGCTGGTCGTTCAGAAAGCAATGGTAAACTACTGAACGTAAACTTGCCAAGACATTGACAACAGCAAACAATGCTGGCATTGACTGCAAACGCCTTATAAAAGATATACACCTAACTTTAACAATAATTGCAAGCTAGAACGAAAGCTCTGGGAAAAAAGACAAAAAACTAAGTTAATCATGGGAAGTGCGTGCAATGCACACACAAAAAAGACAACCAATAAATTTATTTGCTAAACAAAGTTATCGAAGAAGGCGACGTTAAAAAAAAAGATATGAAATGCAAACAATTAAGTATATTTAGCTCCTGCGAAACAAACAGACATACAAAACACGCACACGATATACATACCTTACAAAATCTCCATACATAGGTGAAAACAAAGTGTGACTTATCAATAATGAGAAACAATAAAAAAAATATATAATACTGAAGTATTAAAATAAAACAATAAGTATTATAGGACAACAAAACACTGCCGACGTTTCTGTTCTAGAACCTTCGTCAAGGGCAGGCCAACACAAACAGATAAAAAGCGAAATAAAGCACACAAAATAAAATAAACTTGAACACAGCTTCTTGTTGATAGGAGGGAAACAGAAATGGTGAATCTTTTTCAGTGCGGAATATTTTTCAGTGAGGAAAACATCTATTTCGTTTCGGAGCTTGTAAAGACGAAGCAGGTCTTAACCGCAGCTGAGCCACCTGACTGATGTGTGATAAGGCAAGTCACAGAATTCAGAATCAATTTATTCAAGAAAAGCCTGGAACTTACGGTGATTGAGTGCATGTTCCCGAATGAAGTTCACAGCAGAAACGACTGGTTTCAGTACAAAATAAATTTATAAGTCCCCCAGAGTACTTGCTGATGTATGATGCAGTGTATGAACAGAGCGCCCGGAATTTGCAAATCTTCCAACTGAGTCCTGATCTGCCCCACCCTTCCTCACTCCAGCCATGTTTTTTCCCCTCCATCAACTGTAACACCTCGAAGCTGATTCCACTGAAGGTTATAGTCCTGCAAAATTGTTTGCACTTCCACGAAAATGTCTTTCCCAGTTGTTGTTCCATGCATGCTGCAAACGGACGCCAACTCTTCCGTTATCTGAAAGTCCAAATTGACACCACGAATGAACACGAGAAGTTGTGACGTACTCGAGAGGTCAGTAGACTCATCCAGCGCCAGAGAATACCACAACAAGATCCTAGCTTTCTCGCGTATCTGTAGCAATATGTTCTCTCCAAGTTCTTCTGTTCTCCGCACAACTGAACTTGCCGAAAGGCTGATAGTTCCAAACAAATCGGCTTTCTCGGGACACAAGTCATTTGCTGCTTCGATCATACACTCTTTGATGAAGTTGCATCAGTAAACGGCTTTCCCTCGTTCTGCCATCTTATGCATTGTTTTGTAACTTGTACGAGTGACATATTTATTTTCAGCAAATTTTCTCGTGAAGAGATATCTTTGTGTTTAAAAACCACGTTTAATGAACTCATATTTCCCAGAGCGTAACTTTTCAGAAAACTTTTAAAATATTGATAGATGTTTTGTTTCGTAGTGTCACCGAAGATTGTACTATTTCAAAACGGCAACACTTTCGCTGCATATTACGGGACGCAGAGGTATTTCCAAGGCACCAGGGCCGGGTTATATACTGGCCAAGACCTACTTTCACGTCCTCGTCGAGCGTCCTGGGCAACAGGTTCCCTTCGGGGTCCTGGCTAAAGTCAGTAGGATCGCCGATTCCTCCGAAGTCGGAGAGTGTCTGCCTGTACGGCGAGGAACCACCAGTCTGCACACCAATAAGCCAGACATGGGACAACGGATACTCACGCAAACCTCAAGTCCTGTATGACATCACACTGATGTTGGACAACAGGATGCCTTCATCCGACATACAGGACTTCGCGTTGGAGCTCAATCAAACGAACACAAGCAAGCAAGCAAGCTGCATATTACGCAATTGGTTTTCTGGTCCTTTGTTTCCACACAGAAGTACTTTCCTCCCCATTCTTCATTGAAAAATCGACACTGGGCGTTCACTTTTTTCCTAGTAGTCATAATTAAGGGTGGAAGTACACGGGATCTGAAAATGAAAAAAAGACATTGAATTAGAAGCATAATTAAAATCCTATTGAAACAGAAGAACAGCAGAGGACTAGGGGTCACTGGTGAAGCTACGGCTTATCAAAGGTACATATACAGTTTATAGGTGCCTTTGTGTAACCGCATTGTGATGACAGAGATAATAGCACAATGCTGACTGCTCATGGGCCGTAGAAGAAGAGAGGAATAAGAAGACACAGAGAATATCATTCTATTTCTACGGCTAACAAGAAAAGAAAAGATTTAGAAATATCAGAAGAAATTCAGGTCCGTGTACAGGGAATCAGAATAATGTTATTGAAAAGATACAACAACATCTGATTAATAATGCCAGTGCACAAATAAATAAAATTAATGATTGGATGCAATAACAAAATAGGCATCCCCATGAATAAACATACACATAATCATCCTTCACAGTACCAGTGATCTTCCATCACAGCATGGGTAGTCATCCAACACAGTACTAGCTAGTGATCTTCCATCACAGCACTGTAACTGTAGTCTGATACACAACACCAGCAATTATCAGACAACAAGATGGAACAAAAATTATTCATTCAGTAGCATGTCCTTTGCAGAACCTCGCTCCCATAACAACCTTCCGGAAAACCTCTCGATCATAAGCAAGATGTCCCATTTCAGATACACCCATCTGGAGATCACCCGCCACATCCTACACCCATCTTCTCTTTGACCTTCCTCTTCCTCTTTTCCCAGGCATATACCCCTCCACTATTGTTCTCGGGTACAGCCATAGCTATTATATTACTAAATTCCTTTTTAAACTATGAAGGTTCATTCAAAACTCACCCCGCAGCAGATAATAGTCAATCCACAATCAAGATCCTCTTGGATCTTTTGGATCTTTACAGGGCCTGTCTGCCTCTCAGCTGTGGTCTAGAAAAACAGTGGCCACACTCGGCCGTGCCTGGGGCACGTTCGCCTATCTGCTTGGTAGTGGCTCAGAGGGATGAGTTCAATCCCTCTGCTGAAAATTAGACATCAGCATCTCTTCGGCCTCAGTTGTTCTCAAGGCCAAAGAGGCGGGAACATGGCGTGACTGGGCTCTTACAGGCACGCCAACACAACATCCCAGCATCCTATGCATTTTCGACCAGGGTATCATGGGATATGCTACTCCATACTCTTGTAGAGCCGCGGCAGGCGGCTTCATTTGGTAATAGAGTATATCTCATAATAAGGTTTGCAACATATATAAATAGGGCCGCCTAAATAAACAGCCTAGAGCAGCCAGGAGGTTTCCGCACGTGTGAAGATCTCCTATTATTCTAAACATAATATTTACATTTAAATTGTATCACAACGTCTCGTGTTTCATACATTATATCAAGCAAGTTCGAGTACCGTCGGCGGGCCGGATGCAATGACGTCGCGGGCCGGATCCGGCCCGCGGGCCGTAGTTTGGTGACACCTGGTCTAGACAGTGCCATAATGGTGGGTAGTCTTTTCAGTCTAGACAGTGCCATAATGGTGGGTAGTCTTTTCAGTCTAGATAGTGCCATAATAGTGGGTAGTCTTAGGTTTTCTTACGACTCTGTGGCCACGCTGGACTTTTCAGTCTAGATTGTGCCATAATGGTGGGTAGTCTTAGGTTTTTATGCCTACTCCGTGGCGAAGGTGTTACCGATGCAGTTCGTAATCCCGCATACCGCGTTTGACACACAGCTGCGAGCGATTTGGCAGCAGACGGCCTTGCGTTGGGTTTTTAGTAAACTGGTATGGGTCGTCCAGAAAGCAATGGCAAACTACTGAACGTAAACTTGCCAAGAAATCACAATCAGTTAAAAAATTATGAGGTTGACTAAGACGTCCTGAACATTAAAGTATTCACTGCAGAAAATGGGCAGAATCTGCAACATCTAGTAGATGGGTTGTTGCACACAGTGAACAACTGGGGTTAGAATTAAATTGTAAGAAGATACAGATTATGATCGTCACTGGGAAGAAAGTATTACCACAATGTAATATACAGGTAAATGGGAATATTCTTAAACAAGTGAATCGGTAAAATTAACTCGGAACAGTCATAACATCTGATTGGAGATGCCTTGAAGAGATTAGAACAAGAATCGCCATGGCGAAGGTAGTCTTTTGCATGACGGAAAACATACTGACCAATAAAAAAGATGTCAATTGCAACGATAAAAAGAGTGTTGAAGTGCTACATGTAACCTATACTTTTGTATTGATGTTAAGCGTGGACAATGAGCACACAAGCTGCAAAACATATAATGGCAGTGGAAATGTGGTTTCTGGGGGAAATGCAAAGAAAGAAGGACAAATGAAAACCGTAAACTGATTAGATAAATTAGACGGAGACAGTGAGTAAGTTTTTTGGGCACGATGTGAAAAGAAATAAATTGGAGAAGTTGGTAACAACTGGCTAGATTGAGGGGGAGAGGAAGAGAACAAGGGGAAGGCAGAGAAGTTAAAAGCTGGATAGCTTGACCACGTGGTATGGTCTAGACAAGAACACAGAGCAGAACCACGACTCTGGTGATAGTGCGAGATGACGAAAGATGACTGCAATGACTGCCTACGCTTATCAGCATGGCACATTATGATGATGATGATGATGTATTATGTATGGGTGTGTATGTGTGTCTGTCTGCATGTATATATATATATATATATATATATATATATATATATATATATATATATATATATATATATATATATATATCATATATATATATGTGTGTGTGTGTGTGTGTGTGTGTTATACACGTGTATGTGTGTATGCATGCAGCAGTGCCTGTTATGATAATTAGACATGTGTAAGGTGTGTAGAACGTGCTGTTTGTGCTGACTATGGTCCAATGGTCCTCACCTTCTATTTTAGGCCTACGTTTGACGGTAACAATAATAAAAGCCATTTGTTTTCTCGTAGTGGCAGTAAATTGGGGTCAGCACGCAGCCCGACAACCACAATGTCAAATTGATGGAGGCCGGGACTTGACACGGATACCTATTTGTTGTCACAAACAGGAGGAAGTAACTCTAAAACGGTCTACTGTATGACACGTTTGCTCAGTTATAGAAAGGTACACATTTAATAGACTTAGACAACCTTTCATTTTCGTTGAGTTTGCGTAACGTTTACCTAGTTATTTGTTATTTACCTTGAAATAGTATAAGACAAATGTTATTTATGAATAATAATTCATTCTCTCCCTCTCTATACGCTTTAAAAATATATCTAGATAATATTGTGAGAAATGTAAAAATAAAATAATAATAACAGAGACGATCGTCATCCATTCAGTCAAACAACATAACAGTCACGGTCCTCCAAAAAAAACATATTTTTAAAAAAAAAAAGGATCTGGGGGGGGGGGGGGGGGGGGGGGGGGGGGAAGCTATTGCTATCTAGACCCTTACAAAATGAAACTGCTTGTTTACTTACAGTTTCAGTTTTCAAACAATCTTCCAAGAATTGCTTTTTTTTTATTTTTTAGATTGTACCAATTTGCATGCATATTAGTATTTTTTTTCGCATATCCTTTACAGGAAATCGCTGTCAACATCAGCATCTTTCAGCTGATTGTTAATTTCTTGGCAAGATTACTCTCAGTAGTTTGCCATTGCTTTCTGAGCGACCGGTTCACATACCCCGTAAGTTACTGCTACCGATTCTCGCGCAACGTCACGTTACTTACGAGAGTATTCGAGATTACGGAGAAAGTCGTGTAACCGCTAGATCAGGGAGCTCGGTGCATATTAGTATACGTGTTTTAAAAGTCGAGCGGTCTCTTTCCTCAGGGCAGCCTACTTGTAGATGAAATGTTTAAATCCCCATCTAGACGGGATTATCTTTAAAACTTACTAGGATCAGGATAGCTTAAAATGAGTACCAGAAAATGATCTGGAAAGTAAAGACGGGCGGCTTGATATTAACCATATCTGTCGTCGAGCTTATAGAAATATGATGCTAGCACAATGAGCTCAATACGCCTCAAAACCTGTTGTAAAGGGTCTTTTACTTTACTTATTTACCGCCTTCCCAATATACGAAAGGGGGGGGGGGGGGGGGGCCTTCAACTGAAAACCTTAAATTTGATAATGTGTGTGTGTGGGGGGGGGGGGGTGAATAGATTCTAAACAACAACAACAACAAATATAATGAATAAATGTATCATTTTTTTTTTAAATTTTTGATGTAGTCACCACTGCGTTCAATGCAAGTCCTCCAGCGCCGTTTAAGTGCTTAGATTCCTGTAGAAAATCGACTCTGAGGTCACTACTCGATGTGCCTGACCCTGTTGTCTGTCACAGAAGTCACGCCGTATTGAAATTTCCTATTCCACTCATACACTTGCTGGACTGAAAGGCATGCATCATAATACTGGACCTTCATTCGCCGATGAATTTATATAGGTTTCACCCCTTTACTGATTTAAAAAAAACAAAAAAACTGATAACAGAACGCTGTTCCTCTTTGATACATGTCAAATGTGGGTCGGCCATCTTTAAACTGTCCTTATACGTCACCATGTTCGTCTGCACCGTGATGCTTACCACTTTTGAAATCCTTAAAACAATATTGACAAGTTACAAGACAATGGCATGGTTATCGTAATTTATATCACACTTTTAAGGTTTTCATTTGAAGCTCCCTCGTACATTAAAGCGTGGAGAGAGTGTCCTCAGTTTTACTTTTACTTACCTGTTCATTCTTAGTGTTCGGGCTATCATTCCCAACTTTTTTACAACCTCGTATTGGAGTATATGTTAGGACATTTGTCATTTGTCATCACGAATGGACAAGCCCATCTGTATTCCGTCTCCCTCGAAAGATATCAAAAAGGATACTTATAGTTCAAGTGACCAGTTGATTACACACGATTCTACTCCGCCCTCTACCACAATTCTTCTTGCTAGTACCAAACAGGATTTCTGATTCTAATAGCTGGCGTCGCGTTTGGTGAACAATTCATATTTCTTCGTGCAACTGTCCATCATTTATAGACAGTATAATGTCTCGCTTTCTCAAGCTCAGGGTAATTGGAGGCCAGAAAATCGGCCATCTCATAACTATGTACATCAGCATAACCGGGAAATTATGGGATCACGAACACTCTCCACCTCCAGGTGTTTTTTTTTAAACTATTTCAGTCTCAAGCAGTTGTTACTTTAACTTTTATTACCCCAAAATTATAACAGCAGAACACCCAGGGCCAAGATAAACGACTATTTCGGTTAACAGGAAGCATGATGATGACGATGATGATGATGATGATGATGATGATGATGTTATTGATGATGATGATGATGATGACGATGATGATGATGATGATGATGTTATTGATGATGGTGATGATGTTGAAGATGATGATGATGATGATGATGACGATGTTATTGATGATGGTGATGATGATGAAGATGATGATGATGATGATGATGATGTTATTGATGATGATGATGATGATGATGATGATGATGATGATGATGATGATGATGATGATGATGATGATGATGATGATGATGATGATGATGATTATTATGATGATGATTATAATGATAATGATAGTGATGTTGAAAATGTTACACTTTAAAGTTGTCGAGTTGAGTTGAGTCAAGAACCGACATCACTGCACTCAGGACATTCCCATACGTGCTCAGTCCCCTCGTTCAACAGCCAGCGAAGAGTCATACTACTAATCGTTCCCACCGCTATCTGATTAAATGTTCTCCTGGTCTTTCTTGTCAGTTTTGAGATTCTTCCAGAACCCCTGCCGATCCCCCGCAATCTCATTCTTTCCACATACGGGTTCTCAATCTGTTCTTCCGCCTTCTCCACCTGGTCCCACAAGCGCACGATCACCTCCCCCTTGTCCATAGGCAAGATATCACCAAGAGGTGCATTCCCTGCTAGCCTATCTGCCTGTTCATTCCCCCGTGCACCCGCATGGCCAGGGCAAAATATCCATACAATTCTCACAATCTGAGACCTCTGAAGCGACGAGAGCCATTCCACACGAAACATTCCTTTTCTCCACCTTGCTAAGCATACTCATTGAATCCGTAATGAACACAACGTGTGTTGCAGTAGTCTCTTCTAGCCACCGGAATGCCGCTGTTACTGCCTCCACCTCCATTCTCATGCTGGAGGTCGTAGTCTCATATGCCAGGCACTCCTTTTTCAAGACTCGCCCATTAGCCTTTGCAATAAAGCCCTAGCCACTACATCTGTTTCTCACCACTGACCCATCAGGTGTAGATGACTATGTCACCTTGACGTGTGTTGCTCTGGATCAGCCGTTGCACTTCAAACTCAGTGCGGCCTGCTGCTAATTCTCTGCTCTCACGACCCAGTGTTATTATTACATTGTGCCAGTCTGTCATGTCATCCTGAACTTCAACCCACTCTCTTTCACGATTGATGGTCTCTAGATCACACACCTGACTTATAGAAAGTTCTACCTGTGCCATCCAGGACGTGCCTCGTCTTAGTCTATGACCCTTTACCATATCCATTGCAGCATGCAGCGGGTGATCCCTGTCCGCTGCAACTCTCAGGTACCATTTGGCCTGAAGGACCCTATGCCTATCCGTCATTGTAGGTAGCGCCAGGATATGCCTCATGCAGATAATTGGTGTGTCCTTTGTGCACCCCAGTATTAACCGCATGGCAGCATTCTGTATGCGCTCCAACCTTTCAAGCTGGCTTTTTGATACTGTCAGCAGCCCCAAACCATACTCAATGATATAAATTATTAACTCATGAAAGAGCCTGTACAGCATCCTCTGATCTACCCCGGTTGCTGCCATAGCCCTCAATCCATTAAGTCCCCTACCAGCCTTCACCACCACACTTTAAAGTATTTCACGTATAGATCTCATGAGTTAGAACAATAAAACTAAGTGGTGACAGACTATAAAGTAACCATTCTGAAAGAGTGTGTCAATGTAACAATTGTTTGAGTCTGGAGGAAATTCAGAAAAGGGCTACATATTGGGTTGGTTGGATGCACAGACGCCATTTTTGCTCTTAGACAACTTATAGAAAAAACAATCGAATTCAATGAAACACCCTACTTAGCCTTTGTCGACCAAGAAAAGGCATTTGATAGAGTAGATAGAAACAAGCTGTGGGAAATCCTTACACAATATGGAGTGAGTACACATCTAACAAACCTATGTAGAAGTTTATACAACAACAGTGAATGCATAGTGAGAGCAACTGGAGGACACTCAGAACCCTTCACCATAAGATCTGGAGTACGACAAGGTTGTGTCTTGTCCCCATGTATGTTCATAACATATATAGTCAACATATGTAAAGAAACCAGCCAAACGGAGACCGCAAGAACACCGCATGACGAGAACACAGAAGAAGAACCATCTGCAAATCTAACCATTAGAGAACTCCTGTTTGCGGACGACCAAGCACTAATAGCAAAATCAGAGGCTGAATTACAAGACCACATGAATAGTCTAAACCAAATGTGTAGGGAACATAACATGAAAATTAGCACAAATAAAACAGAGGTAATGACAATAACTAAAGAAGAACAAGCAGCAACGATTCACTTTAATGAACATCCCTTAAAACAAGTAAAGAGTTTCAAGTACCTAGGAAGTATAATATCATCATATGGCAAATCAGAAGACGAGATCGAAAATGCATGCAATAATGTAAACCAACTCATTGGACACATGGCACAATACTAAAGAACAAACATATATCAATAACTACTATAATCTTCCTACCAACTCTGTTACCAATGCCAAACCTGCACAAGGCAGAAAAAGAGACAAGAAAAATCACAACAACAGACATGAGATTCCTGAGAAGAATACTCAATGTATCAAGAAAAGATAAGATCAGAAATGAAGAAATCAGGACTAAAGTGGGGGTTATAGCTGCACTAGATTTTATTAGAAGGTAGCAAGTCAAATGGTTTGGCCATGCAAGTAGGTTACCAACTAACAGTGTATCACAACAAGCAATGATGTTCAGGCCAGAGGGAAGCAAAGGAAGAGGCCGACCACGTAAACGATGGACGCAGGGAATAACAGAGTCCATGGGAATATCGATACATGAAGCCCATAAGCGGGCACTTTCCCACTGTTTATACTTCACCTCGACACCGCAAGGTACAAGAGGAACATGATGAGATGAGATGTTGAGTTTGTAGGTGGGTGGTTGACAGTCCATTGTAAAACTGAGTTGTAACTGTTAAGTTTGAGATATTGGCTTTCAGATCATCTGAACCAAGAAACGGGGCTTGCATCTTGCATTGGAGTGAGGTTGGTTGGTAGGTTGGTTGGTTGGCTGCTTGGTTGGTTGGTGGGTTGATTGGTTGATGGGTGGTTGGGTTGTTGGTTGGGTGGTAGGTTGATTGTTTGGTTGATAAGTGAGTTGGTTGGTTGGTTGGTGGGTGGTTGGATGGTTATATAGGAGGTTAGTGAGTGGGTGGGTTGGTCGGTGGGTTGATTGTTGGGTAGTAGGTTGACTGGTTGGTGGGTGGTTGAATGAGTGGGTGGTTGGTTGGTAGATTGGTTGATTGGTGCATGGTTTTTTTGGTAAGTGGTTTACTGGTTGGTGGTTAGTTGGTAGGTTGGTGGTTGGTTTGTGGGTGGTTGGTAGGTTTGTTGTTTGGTGGGTGCGAGTGTGGGTAGTTGGTAGGTAGTTTGGCGGGTTGGTTGGTTGCTGGGTGGTTGGCTGGTAGCTTGGTTGGTTAATTGCTGGGTAGGTGGGTGGTAGGTTGAATAGTTGGTGGTTGGTTGGTTGGTGGGTGCTTGGTTGGTTGGTTGGTTGCTGTGTGGGTGGGTGATTGGTTGGTAACTTGGTTGGTTGGTATTGGTTAGTAGGTGGTAGGTTAATTGGTTGGTTGGTTCGTTAATTGGTTGGTTGGTTGATTGGTTGGTGGGTGGGTGGGTGGTTGTTTGGTAGGTGGGTGGTTGGTTGATTGGTTGGTTGGTTGGTTGGTGGGTGGTTGGTTGGCTAGTTGTTTGGTTGGTGGGTGGTTGGTTGGTTCCTTAATGGGTTTTTAGTTAGTTGGTGGGTGGTCGATTGGATGGTGGGTGGTCGGTTGGTTGGTTGGTGGGCGGTCGGTTGGTTGGTTGGTGGGTGGTCGGTGGGTTGGTGGGTGGTCGGTTGGTTGGTAGGTGGGTGGTCGGTTGGTTAGTTGGTGGGTGGTCGGTTGGCTGGTTGGTTGAAGGGTGGTCGGTTGGTTGGTGGGTGGTCGGTTGGTTGGTAGGTGGGTGGTCGGTTGGTTAGTTGGTGGGTGGTCGGTTGGCTGGTTGGTTGAAGGGTGGTCGGTTGGTTGGTGGGTGGTCGGTTGGTTGGTTGGTTGGTGGGTGGTCGGTTGGTTGGTGGGTGGTCGATTGGTTGGTGGGTGGTCGGTTGGTTGGTGGGTGGTCGGTTGGTTGGTTGGTGGGTGGTCGATTGGTTGATTGGTGGGTGGTCGGTTGGTTGGTTGATGGGTGGTCGGTTGGTTGGTTGGTGGGTGGGTGGTCGATTGGTTGATTGGTGGGTGGTCGGTTGGTTGGTTGGTGGGTGGGTGGTCGGTTGGTTGGTGGGTGGTCGATTGGTTGGTTGGTGGTCGGTCGGTTGGTTGGTGGGTGGTTGGTTGGTTGGTGGGTGGTCCGTTGGTTGGTGGGTGGTCGGTTGGTTGGTTGGTTGGTGGGTGGTTGGTTGGTTGGTGGTGGGTGGTTGGTTGGTTGGTGGGTGGTCGGTTGGTCGGTTGGTTGGTGAGTGGTTGGTTGGTTGGTGGGCGGTTGGTTGGTTGGTGGGTGGTTGGTTGGTTGGTGGCTTGTCGATTGGTTGGTTTGTGGGTGGTCAGTTGGTTGGTTGGTGGGTGGTCGGTTGGTTAGTTGGTGGTCGGTTGGTTGGCTGGTGGGTGGTCGGTTGGTTGGTTGGTGGGTGGTTGGTTGGTGGGTGGTCGGTTGGTTGGTTGGTGGGTGGTCGGTTTTTGGTTGGTGGGTGGTCCGTTGGTTGGTTGGTGGGTGGTTGGTTGCTTGGTGGGTGGTCGGTTAGTTGGCTGGTAGGTGGTCGGTTGGTTGGTTGGTGGGTGGTTGGTTGGTGGGTGGTCGGTTGGTTGGTTGGTGGGTGGTCGGTTTTTGGTTGGTGGGTGGTCGGTTGGTTGGTTGGTGGGTGGTTCGTTGGTTGGTGGGTGGTCGGTTGGTTGGTTGGTGGGTGGTCGGTTGGTTGGTTGGTGGGTGGTCGGTTGGTTGGTTGGTTGGTTGTTGATGGGTGGTGGGTTGGTTGGTTGGTGGGTGGTCGGTTGGTTGGTTGATGGGTGGTCGGTTGGATTGGTTGGTGGGTTGGTTGGTGGTTGGTTGGTGGGTTGGTTGGTGGTTGGTGTGTGGATCGGTTGGTTGGTTGGTGTTGGTGGGTTGGTTGGTGGGTTGGTTGTTGGTTGGTTGGTTGATGGGTGGTTTGTTGGTTGGTGGGTGGGTGGTTGGTTGGTGGGTTGGTGGTTGGTTGGTTGGGTGGGTGGGTGGTTGGTTGGTTGGTTGATGGGTAGGTGGTTGATGGGTGGTTGTTTGCAGTCTGCGTGGTCGTGGGGTTTAATGTACTTGCTCTTGAACTTCCACTGCGCTGCTGGAGGGTTGGTAGATCGTTCCTGACACTGGTCAGTCGGACTTGAACGGTGACTTCTCGTTCAGAAAGCAATGGCAAACTACTGAACGTAAACATGCTTATAAAATCAACCTGGGGTTGTGGTTGATGGCAACGTCCTGCAAAGGACATGCATAATGTATATGAAAAATACTACGATGTCCCATGTGATGTGTCTCCATCTCTGATGTGTCTCCATCTCTGATGTGTCTCCATCTTTGATGTGTCTCCATCTCTGATGTGTCTCCATCTCTGATGTATCTCCGCGTCTGATGTGTCTCCATCTCTCATGTGTCTCCATCTCAGATGTGTCTCCCTCTCTGATGTGTCTCCATCTCTGATGTGTCTCCACCTTTGATGTGTCTCCATCTCTGATGTGTCTCCTCCTGTAATGTGTCTCCGCGTCTGATGTGTCTACAGCTCTGATGTGTCTCCGCCTTTGATGTGTCTCCATCTCTGATGTGTCTCCACCTCTGATGTGTCTCCGCCTTTCATGTGTCTCCGCCTTTGATGTGTCTCCGTCTTTGATGTGTCTCCGCCTGTGATGTGTCGCCAGCTCTAATGTGTCTCCACCTTTGATGTGTCTTAATCTCTGATGCGTCGCCAGCTCTGATGTGTCTCCGCCTCTGATATGTCGCCAGCTAATGTGTCGCCAGCTCTGATGTGTCTCCACCTCTAATGTGTCTCCACCTTTGATGTGTCTTAATCTCTGATGTGTCTCCAACTCTGATGTGTCTCCAACTCTGATGTTTCTCCACCTCTGATGTATCTCCACCTCTGATGTGTCTCCGCCTCTAATGTGTCTCCACCTCTAATGTGTCTCCATCTTTGATGTGTCTTAATCTCTGATGTGTCTCCGCCTATGATGTGTCTCCAACTCTGATGTGTCTCCAACTCTGATGTTTCTCCACCTCTGATGTATCTCCACCTCTGATGTGTCTCCGCCTCTAATGTGTCTCCACCTATGATGTGTCTCCGCCTCTAATGTGTCTCCGCCTCTAATGTGCCTCCACCTCTGATGTGTCTCCGCCTCTAATGTGTCTCCACCTCTAATGTGTCTCCATCTTTGATGTGTCTTAATCTCTGATGTGTCTCCGCCTCTGATGTGTCTCCAACTCTGATGTGTCTCCAACTCTGATGTTTCTCCACCTCTGATGTATCTCCACCTCTGATGTGTCTCCGCCTCTAATGTGTCTCCACCTATGATGTTTCTCCACCTCTGATGTGTCTCCACCTCTGATGTGTCTCCGCCTCTAATGTGTCTCCACCTATGATGTGTCTCCACCTTGATGAGGTAGACGGACTTGAGTATTGCAATAACCCCCAAGTGCTATGCCTGCGGTAGTGCAGCTACTAGTAGGGCCATCCATGTCGGATAGGTCAAGGGATAGTTTAGTTAGTTAGTTGCATATCTTTACAGGGCGTCGCAATCAACCCCGGCATTTTTTGCTATTTGTGATTTCTTGGCAAGTTTACGTTCAGTGGTTTGCCATTTATTTCTGAACGACCGGCACTCATACCATTTTTTTTAAAGCAACGCAAGGCGGTCTGTTGCCAAATCGCCCGCAGCTGTGTTTCAGACGCGGTATGAGGGATTACAAACTGCGTCAGTAACGCCTTCGCCACAAAGACGGCTCTAGGGATAGAAGATAGAAGAAAATAAACACAAACCTGAGCCACAGAGACGGCTCAAGGGATAGAAGCGAGAAGAAAATAGACACAAACCTGAGCCACAGGCACAACTGTACATCTTCTTATAGTCCATGCCGTTTGGCCTTGGTGATCATGTTTGTCTACAACCCTCTCTCACATTGTGCTGCCAATTATTTTTCATATTGATGTTCCTCCATGTCATGATGCAAATTGTCCAGCATCTTCTCTCTTGGTCTCTCCCAGCCTCTCTTCCCCTCTATCCTTCTACTTGTGACGACACACTCCTCCAGTTTCCCTCTTCTCGTGACATGTATAAAGAATGTGGACTGTCTCCTGTTGCCAGTAACCAGTTCTCTTTGTGTGATAACTTCTTTCAGTATATCTTCGTTACTCTTTCTATCCGCCCACGGTGTTCTCATTCTTCCATATAAATACAATTTGGTGGAACTGCGGTAAAGCTGTGAAAATGTAAACAATATAAAATAACATAAAGCTTTACACAACAGAATTACGACACATACAGGAAGTTGCGGCGACTATATTGTTTACATTTTCACAGCTTTACCGCAGATCCACCAAATTGTATTCATATTGCTACTATGTTTACAACTGCAACTAAGTGTACTATCCTCTTCTGTTAATCGTTATATGTTGTTATCTGGACTTTAGATTTGTTCACTTAATCTAAACCGTTACCAGCTATCTTTTCTATTTTGCTGATGTATATCCACCTCTTATCTTCCATTATATCTTGTTATTCTTCTCATCCTGTCGTCACGCCTCAGTGTAGTTACCGGTGGGTCTTCTCCGTGACTATATGTTGTGTTTTGTGTATGTATTTATTTGCTGATGAAGGCAGTCGCCGCAACGTCCTGTATGTGTAATTCTTCTATAGAATCACATTTCCTCAGCCTTTACATATTTCTTCACTTGTCCGCTAATCTTCCATGATTTACTCCCATACATCGGGATTGGCTCAATGTAGCTCTTAAGAACACTTTTCCTCGCAGAAACAAAGCAACACAGTACACTATATACTCCCATATTTAATGAGAATATCGAATGTTCTGGTTACTCCGCTGTTTATTCTGATACATATCAATAACACATGTTGCGGCAACTATCGTGATAATATCGCATTGGTAATTTGTATTTCAGTCTGTTAATCATTTAAATAGTTCCTGGTCATTTATGGTTTAATCGCATTATGCAGTTCACTACTAGCACACAATCCATCGTGTCGAACAAGGATGCAGAGAACATCGAGGGCACTATGCGATTGAGTACAAGGATTAAATTATGAACATTGATCGGTACTCTATAAAACCCATGTAGAGATGAGATATTACTGGACATAAAACAAATAAAATATTGAACGCTGCAGACGCGCATGATTTATTACGATAAAGTAAGTAATATTGCCGGTAATATATTAGGGTCATAATAATATAATAATAATAAAGCCGGTCTCCGTGGCCCAAGGGTTAACGTCTTTATCCGTAATCCCGTATATTATCGTGAGTAATGTAACGTGCGCGAGAATAGGTAGCGGTTCTCGCCGCGTTGGTAACTTACGGGATATGTGAGCCGGTCGCTCAGAAAGCAATGGCAAACTTCTGAGCGTAATCTTGCCCAGTACATCAACAGCAGCTGAAAAATGCTGATGTTGACTGCAACGTCCTGTAAGACAGTGGTGTCAAACTCAATTTCTCAGCGGGCCAAAACTCAAATCACACTAAGGTTGCGGGCCGGACAGGATAAACATTCAGAAAGCCGAAAATTAAACCTTTTTTAAAACATTAATATAAACTAAAACAGGAAAAAAGTTTCAATAATAACACTTCATTGGTATACACATTTTCACTCTTATGTTAATTTGTTAGAGCACGATGTTTGGCATCTTTTCTTGGCTACAAGTTCGTTTATGTTGGGAGTAAGTCTCAGATTATATTCTTTTATCACGGCCACATTATCTCCACAAATTAGACACACAGGTTTACCGCTAATATCAGTAAACATATATTCAGCTTCCCAGGGGCTTTGAAAGGTTCTGTTTTCAGAATCAACTGTTCTCTTGGCCATTTTAAAGGCTAACTTTGATCTTAAAAGATTGTGCATCTACCGACTGACGCTTGATTGATATCATATCAGGTTAGCCGGTGCGGGAACGGGTGATGTAATATCCGGGCATTACACTGCTTTCATTTTGTATTCACCAATACAAAAGGAGCATCTGAACGTTGCTAGGTATAGTGCATTCACATTTGCTTGCCTCCATATAAAAATTCATATCTCAGTAACCAACTGAGGAAAAATTATGAGATTTAGCATATAACCTTATCATCATGTCCACCCAACAAAACATTTTTGTTCTGGAGATTGTACTGCAGATTTCAATGTTTGTTTATTTACGGTATATAATTTACGGATCAAAGATTAAGTCCATAATTTTAAATGTATTACACCGTCCGCCAGAAAATCAGCGTTCAATGTTGAATATTCTCCGTGGTTCACGGGATTGGCCTTATGCCAAGAATCCACGCTGTTTAAACTGGGAGTATTCAGAGGTGTCGTCAATTCGTGGATTTTTTTTCGTGACACATGATTATTGTTTTTAAAATCTTACCACTTATCTCTAACATTGGAATGTGTGAATATTGTTCAATGGGATTGAATGTGAAATTTTGTAGACTTCAAATCATCGCTATGAAGTTGTACACATATTTTTGTCAAGAAGCTGATCGCAAGAAACTGTTTTATACTATTGCAAATTCCGAAAAAAAGAACAGTGCATGCATTGGGTTTGAGTAAACGGTCATTTCGTCGATAGGTGCAAGAATCAGGAATTAAACCACCACGCAATAACCAAACGGTAGGTAGAAAGGTTAATGTAGACAGATTTGACAAGGATGTCATATGGCGAGCTATTATAAAAATGCTTTTAAAAAGTCGCTTAAAAGTCGAGTCATTGCACTGGGTTCTATCCCATATGGCTTGGTTGCTTTCCGCAGCCGTTGCACAAAGCACGAACTCCGCAGCTCTAGCGACGACCCAGAGGAGTCGCCGAAAAATTTAACTCGTGAACCGAAGGACGCAGCCCGGAATCGAACCCACAACCTTAGGAGCCCGAGTCAAAAGGATTCACCAGTTCCCCACGGAGACTCCTAAAATTATAAAAAATTTTGGATTTTATATCCAGGATTATCCAGCTTTATAAAAATGCTGGATGCCAAAGAAACAATGACTGTAAGAAAACTTAGGGTTTGGTTGAGAAAGAACAATAACATAGAGCTATCCAAAACAACTTTGTGGAAAATTATAAGGACATTATCTTCACTTTTAGAAAGTACAAGGGAGGTAGAAATAACTCTTGCGAGCAACCGCATTTAGGAGCCATGAGAAGCAGATACCTACGTGAAATAAGGGAAATGGGCAAAGAAAAATATGGCATAGTGTATTTGGATGAAACGTGGATCAATGCGCACAACACAAGCGATAAGGAATGACAATTAGTGGATGGACAGATAAAGTGATATGTGCCCAATGCTGGGCTCGTGTTCGTATCAAAGCATACAGGCAATAGGGATTATCATAATAAGATAAATGGTAATGTATTTAGAAGATTGGCTCGAGAATACAGTGCTTCCATGCCTAGATAGACCGTCGTGTCCAATTATGGACAATGCATGATATCAATACCTACAGCATCGAGCACAAAGGGAGCAATAAAGATATGGCTCCGAATGGAAACATACCATTTCCAGAAACGTATTTCTAACTACAATTGTTGTCCCTTGTAAAACAGACACCAAAAGCAAGAGATATCAAATCAACAAGTTGATAGAAGAGCATTGTCATTGGTGCTTGAGACTTCCGCCGTACCATTCTCATTTTAACCCTGTAGAACTTGTGTGGGCTAACATTAAAGAACAGGTGGCAGCTGACAATTTAAAAATTTTAAATTTTGTTGCGTATCCCTTACGGGACGTTGCAGTCAACACCAGCATTTTCAGCTGTTGTTGATGTACTAGGCAAGTGTTACGTTCAGTAGTTTGCCATTGCTTTCTGAACGACCGGCCCCTATACCTTTTTCGAAAAAACCAGCACCGCCGTGTTTCGAACCCTGGTATACGGGCTCACAAACCGCGTTCGCAAGCCCTTAACCACAGAGACCGGTTTCAGCTGACAATACTGTATTCAAATTGTCTGACGTCAAGATACTAACCCAGTCCGCGCTATTAAATATTGATAAAAGTTACTGAAACAAATGTGAGGACCATGTGTTGAAAGAAGAGGATGACTATTGGAGAAAGGATGGATTGAATTGTATGCAACCGAGAGCAGTCATCAACCTACTTGAATCGTCCGACACAGATTAAGGTCTGGGCAGATCGCAGACATTAATCCACATGCACACCTACTTGGATATTTTTACTCCAACTATTCAGAAGAAGAATTGCAGGCCCTTAACATGACAGCATCGGCACAAACAATACAACTTGTCAATAGCAACAGTTTGTATTCCACAGTTATGAATTTTCAATTCCGTAAGCCCTCAACGGTGACAAACAACTGGCATTGAAAAATAAAAGCTCTAGACGCATTTAATACCAACCGAATAGTAATATTGTGGAGGGAACTGACATATTGTGGCATAACAAGAAACGTGAGAAGAAACACGTTGTCAAATGAGGAGACAACACACGAACATACGAATAATTCTGTAAACTTCAATAAAAAGAGGACCAACATCTTGACCGTTATGAAGGAAACCCACTACAGAGACATTCACAGCTATATTCGTCGTGAAAAACAGGTAATCATGTTCCGTCTCAGCAGAGTAGACATTGCACCCACTCCCATACGAATCCGGACACGCCTTGTGTCGTCATCTGAATTTGCGGGGCATTCATCACTGTAAAACAAGTTTGTTAGCGAGAAATCACTAGTTTTTCACCAAAACATCAAAGAAATGTTGTCGCTTTCCATGATTTAAGTTGCTTTTGGACCTATCAAAGACATATTCCTTGGGTGAGGGTAAATATGAGAGGGCAAGAAAAATTTCATAACGATGCAACAGACAGTTTTTAAAATAATTTATCGTGAATGACGGCATTCATTTCTGGACAGACTATAACTATAACGACGAACACTACTCGCTACACAACTTTCATTTTCGCTTATTCTGATCGAAGCGAGAACGCTCGCAGGTAGCCTATCATTCGGAAGGCTGCTAATTAGGGAATTTGATTTGCACTTTATATCGTGACCATAAAAAAGAAAATATATTTGCTTAAAATTTCTCTCTTGGGCCGAAAATATTTGTACGTCGGTTGAGACCTCTCGGGCCTAATATGATTGTACGGCGGACCGGATGTGGCCAGCTGGCCTTGAGTTTGACACATGTGCTGTAAGGGATATGGCAAAACATAAAAGTAATATTGCACTGCTTCCACTGTAACGTGCTTCCGGATATCCGATTTAAACGGGCATTATGGACAGATGTGCTTTCCACAATCTTTACCCCCCCCCCCCCCCCCACCATTTTCCCCAAAGTCTGCTTAGATGCTCGGCTGCTGGCCTGGTGATAATGGGTTCGATTCGCCACAGGGGCCGGTTCGAATGTGTAAAACTAACCTGGACTCGCAGGTCTACCCAACCTGATGTGGGAACAGGACAGGCCTTGAGGAGTTAAACCGGTTAGCTTGATACAGACCACATGACTGACCGAGTGCCGCTTGGGCAACACAAATACAGGTCTGGCACTATACGCTCAAGACGCTTTCATCATCATCAATGTCATCATCATCATCATCATCATCATCATCATCATCAACAACATCATCATCATCATCATCATCATCAACAACATCATCATCTTCCACTTCTGCCGTCAAGCGTCGCGGGGAGGAATAATTTGCGCTCCAGCGCCCGATGGGCGCCTGTTGATAGTTTCATTCCGTGTGATTGTACAATGTCTTTGATGTCATCAATCCATTTTCTTCTTGGACGTCCTCGTGGTCTTGTCGCAGATGATCTTTGATGTAAGGCCAGTGATGGTAGTTGATGGTGTTGCATTCTAACGACATGGCCAAACCACTTGATCTTCTGTCTTTCAATAAATGTGGCACAAGGTGTTGATCCTACTGTCTGTCTAATAACAGCATTTCTTACTCGCTCTCGGATTATTAAGCTCTCCTCAGGCATCTCATCTCGCAGGTGTTGATTTTGTGAAAGTGCAAGACGCCTTAAGAAGTGTGAAAGGATCTTCACTTACCAGTCTACCTGCAAGGTAACATGTTCTGTGATTTACATAATCTCACCTGATGGAAGGTAAGGGGTCATCGCCTCACGAATAAATCTACTAGCAGTCAAACGGCTAGGTGTATGTTAAATGATACAATCAAAAAACTTCACGGGTATCTTGGGAATGCAAAACTAAACGTGGCCTTGTTGTTTCTTAGGATCTTAACGTGACTTTTTGTTTCTTGTTAGGGAGTCTCCGTGGCCGTCTGCCTCACGCTCCGGAAGTTGTGGGTTCGATTCCGGACTACGTCGTTCGGTTTACGAGAGCAATTATCTCGGAGACTCTTGGGGGGTCGTTGCTGGGGTTACGGAGTACGTTGCTTTGTGTTACGATCTCGACAGGCCGCGCTGCGGAAAGAAACCGAGCCATATATGGTAAAGTAAACCCAGGTGGAAATCTATACTCTTGTCTCTTAAACGTTTTTTATACCCTTGTTTCTTGTTGTGTAGACATCATTTTAATGTTTCATTATTACTGGATAGACCAGCTTTATCTAAAACCTGTTTCTCAATACAATCAAGACTATTGTTAGTGTAACGGATCAGTTACATTGCACACATATATCTCCACAAGTACCTCAGCTCTCTAACACAGATAGGATAAGGAGATTTTTATTACAGTGCACATACTCCGCAGTACAGGCAAGGCTCAAAATGTGTGTACAAGAATTAGACATGCTATGAATATTCTTTTTATGGGTGAGTTTTCCAACTGTAAAATTTGGCGAGGGCAGAGTTCTATTAAGTCTGCTGTTTTTCGATTGTCAAGTCCCGATGGATGTTTCTTCGTGTGTGTGTGTGTGTGTGTGTGTGTGTGTGTGTGTGTGTGTGTAAGAGAGAGAGAGAGAGAGAGAGAGAGAGAGAGAGAGAGAGAGAGAGAGAGAGAGTATGTGTAAGAAAGAGAATGAGAGAGAGAGAAAATGTGAGAAAGAATGTGTGAAAGAGACAGGGAATGTATGTTAGAGACAGACTTGTGTGAGAGAGAGAGAACGTGAGACAAAGAATGTAAGAGAGAGAACGAACGAACGAACGAACGAACTTTATTTTCAAAGGGTAACAAATTGGGCACACAGGCCCGTCTTACATTCGGCCCTTCCAATCACTCATCTTTCGTTCATCAGTGCATAGTGCATTCACATAGGAAAAAAATAATTGTCAAATGAATGTTGTAAACATAAACAATGCATGTTACCATGTTATGAGACAAACCCCCCACCCACCCATCCCCTATCCATCCGCGTGTCCCCCACACACACATCCACCACCCAATCACACACATACCCACAGGCACATACATGCCCCCATCCATCCACCCATCCCACACATCCCCCCACATGCACAATCTCCCCATCCACACACACACACACACACACATCTCCCACCCACCACACATCCCTCCACACACATCCCCCACCCACCCACACACAAACCCAGAAACACATGCATACATCCACCAATCCATCACCAACTCACACATCCCCCCACCTTTACACATCTCCCCACCCACACGCACACATCCTCCACCCATCCCATAACCTACCAACACCCACCCACCCACATATCCTCCACCACCCACCCACACACCCCAACCACTCAGCCAAACACACATCCCCAACCACATATCCAACATCCACAGACACATATTCCCGCCAATTCACATATCCCGCACCTACCCACACACAAAACCCGCACCCACCCACACATCCCCCACTTACACACATCCCCCTACAACCTACAAACACTCACCCTCCCACACATGAGAGAGAGAGAGAGAGAGAGAGAGAGAGAGAGAGAGAATATGCGAGAGAGAAAGAGAGATGTGGAGGGAAAGAGACAGAAAGTGAGAGAACGAACACATCAACAAACACATGTGTTTTTTATTTTAAAGAGGTCAGAACTGGGCCTGAGTAAACTAAAAAAGACAGTAAAGTTCATAAAAGAGACAAATTTCAAGCGAGCGAAAGAAGAATATTATTATTATTATTATTATTATTATTATTATTATTATTATTATTATTATTATTATTATTATTATTATTAAAGGGGAAATATTCTGTACTGAGTTGTGTTCGAATAGTTTGCGATTGTATGCAGAATGATTGGTGATGTCTATGCTTTCTTGTGAAAGATTGTTCCACAGCTCAGCTGCCAGCAGTCATGAGCAGTAAGTCAGAAGTAAAACATGCATGTTCCATGTCCTTTGCCGGACGCTGCGATCAACATTAGGCCGATTTTCTAGGCAATTTTATGTCCAGTAGTTTGCTAAAGCTTTCTAAATAATAAGTCAACATTTAAGTCCATTTAACAGGTTTAGGGAATGAACTCGCTAAACCGCCATCAGCGCAGTAGGTCAAGAATGGCTGTCCACACCCTAAGGTGCATTCAGCGTATGGTACTGAACCAATACGTTTAAGACCAATGGGCAGTATCACACCGGTCGTCTTTACTTCCCAGGACATTTCCTGATACCCATTTTAGGATGAGTCGACCAGCCTAGGTCAGTTTTAAACATGTTAATCCGCCCCGGTGCTAATCGACCCCGTGGCTATATGGTTGACAGGCGAGCATCCAGACACTACTCTACCGTGGCTTGCTAAAGAGCATTAGTTTTAGTGCAATGGTGCCAAATCGGGAAAGCCAGAATAAAAATATCAATACTGTTAGACCAAGAAAAAAAAGTTAGTGCATATCATTTACAGGACGTAGCAGTCAACCTTGTCGGCTTTCCTGGCCTAGAGGTTAGCGACTTTTCTCCGTAATCTCGTATACTCTCGTAAGTAACGTGACGACGGTGAGAATCAGCAGTGGTTCGAATCGCGTCAGTAGCTTACGGGGTAAGTGAGCCGGCCGCTCAGAAAGCAATGGCAAACTACTGAGCGTAATCTTGCCAAGAAATCAACAATCAGCTGAAAGATGCTGGTGTTGACAGCGATGTCCTGTAAAGGATATGCAAACATTTTAATTTAATTTTTAAGCAGTCAACCTTAGCATGTTTGGCTGTTCGTGATTCCTGGGCAAGGTTAAGTTCTGCAGTTTGTCAATACTTTCTGAACTATCGGCACCCATACCATTTCATAAAAAACCAAAGCAGGGCGGTTCTTCGAACGCGGTATGTGGGATTACGAACTGCGTCCGTAACATAGCTAAATATGAACATCTTTTATAAACATAACAGACAAGCTAAGCGACCATGGTCAAATGTAAAGTACCAAAAACAAGATGAGCATTGTTAAACCCTAGCATGAAGAGTCAGCATGGCCATAGAGATAAGGTCGCTAGGTCTTAAACATTCAGTGTGATGATGCCGAGGTTGCGGGTTCAACCCTTACAACTGTCACTTGGACTAAAAATGTTGACTTCTCATCCTTAACTTGGGGTTGTAAATTACAAGTACCTAAGAAGTCGCCTGATGGCGAGGAACACTGGCATTAGTGAAAGCTAATCCACACGCAGAAATTAGTCCAGTGCTCTGGAAGTAGTAGCAAGTATATGGATTACGCTTGAGTTCAAAGCACGCGAACCCAAAAGAAGAAGAAAAGCATCGCAAAATATTACCTCTGATCCTTACTTCCTTCCGTTACTTCTACAGGATGTATTTTTAATGACTGCAGCGTTTGAAAATATTGCTGGTACAAGTTTTGTATTTACCTATTATGTTGCGTGAACTTTACAGAGGGTGAATACAAAACTTGGATCGGCGATATTTTCAAACACTGCACCGACATTAAAAATACACCCAATATGTAGTAAAGGTAAGGAGCATTGGGCATGTGGTGCTAGACCAATGTTTAAAGACCAATCGTGGTCAGTATCACATCACCGGCCTTAACGTCCCAAGGCATTTCCTCATATTCATTTTAGGCTAGATTGACTAAGTTAAAAATTCGAACCCTCACCACTGCGGATGGAAACATGGCCATCGGGCCAGCATTTGGCCACTACGCCACTACGACTCCCTACTTCCACGAGTGCCTATCAACACCTGTACCTGTATTTCTCGTATTATTTCTGCCCCGTGTGCTTCTCCGGCAATTGGTGTTTGGTGTTGTGTGAACTGAGCGCCTTTCACGCGGTGATCGACAGGTGGCCACCACTGATAAAACAGTGTCCACCACTGACAAAGTTCAGTGCCCACCACTGATATATAAAACTAAGGTATTTCATAAATTGGAATGTGATGAAATGATCTTCATAATGATAGACATATTACTCGTAAAACTGACGGTAAAGATCTCAAAATGTGACAGAATATTTAATGGAAACAGGTAGCAGCAATTAAAATGGGAAAAGAGGACAGTAATGAAGCAAAAAGTAAGACAAGGTTGAGTTTTGTCACCGGATATTCTCTCTCTCTCTCTCTCTCTCTCTCTCTCTCTCTCTCTCTCTCTCTCTCTCTCTCTCTCTCTCTCTCGCTCTCTCTCACTCTTTCTCTCTCTCACTCTCTCTCTCTCTCTCTCTCTCTCTCTCTCTCTCTCTCTCTCTCTCTGACGAAGTAATAAGGGGAGAGGACGTTGCAGTCAACCCCAGCATTTTCAGCTGTTGTTGATGTATAGCAAGTTTTACGTTCAGTATTTGCCATTGCTTTCGAACGCCCGGGCCCCTATCCCTTTTTTCGAAAAAACCAGCACCGCCTGTTTAGAACCCTGGTATACGGGCTCACAAACCGCGTTCGCAAGACCTTAACCACAGACCCCGGTTTCAGCTGACAATACTGTATTCAAATTGTCTGACGTCAAGATACTAACCCAGTCCCCCGCTTTTAAAATATTGATAAAAGTTACGAAAAAAATGTGAGGCCTTTGTGTTGAAAGAAGAGGAGAATTGGAGAAAGGATGGATTGAATTGTATGCAACCGAGAGCAGTCATCAACCTATTTGAATCGTCCGACACAGTTTAAAGGTCTGGGCAGATCGCAGACATTAATCCACATGCACACCTACTTGGATATTTTTACCCAACTTTTCAGAAGAAGAATTGCAGGCCCTTAACTGACAGCAGGCACAAACAATACAACTTGTCAATAGCAACAGTTTGTATTCCACAGTTATGAATTTTCAATTCCGTAAGCCCTCAACGGTGACAAACAACGGCATTGAAAAATAAAAGCTCTAGACGCATTTAATACCAACCGAATAGTAAATTTGGAGGGAACGACATATTGTGGCATAACAAAAAAACGTGAGAAAAAAACACGTTTCAAATGAGGGAAAACACACGAACATACGAATAATTCTGTAAACTTCAATAAAAAGAGGACCAACATCTTGACCGTTATGAAGGAAACCCACTACGGGGACATTCACAGCTATATTCGTCGTGAAAAAAGGTAATCAGTTCCGTCTCAGCAGAGAGACTTTGCACCCACTCCCAACGAATCCGGACACCCCTTGTGTCGTCATCTGAATTTGGGGGCTTCATCACTGTTTTTAAAAAAAGTTTGTTAGCGAGAAATCACTAGTTTTCACCAAAACATCAAAGAAATGTTGTCGCTTTCCATGATTTAAGTGCTTTGGACCCATCAAAGACATATTCCTTGGGTGAGGGTAAATATAAGAGGGCAAGAAAAATTTTATAACGATGCAACAGACAGTTTTTAAAATAATTTATCGTGAATGACGGCTTTTTTTGGACAGACTATAAATAAACGACGAACACTCGCTAACAACTTTCATTTTTGCTTATTCTGATCGAAGCGAGAACGCTCGCAGGTAGCCTATCATTCGGAAGGCGCTAATTAGGGAATTTGATTTTCACTTTATATCGTGACCATAAAAAGGAAAATATATTTTCTTTAAAAAACTCTCTTGGGCCGAAAATATTTGTACGTCGGTTGAGACCTCTCGGGGGCCCAATATGATTGTACGGCGGACCGGATGTGGCCACTGGCCTTGAGTTTGACACATGTGCTGTAAGGGTATGGGAAAACATAAAAGTAATATTGCACTGCTTCCACTGTAACGTGCTTCCGGATATGATTTAAACGGGCATTATGGAAGATGTGCTTTCCACAATCTTACCCCCCCCCCCCCCCCCCCACCATTTTCCCCCAAAATCGCTTAGATGCTCGGCTGCTGGCCTGGTGATAAGGGTTCGATTCGCCACAGGGGCCGGTTCGAATTTTTAAAATAACCTGGACTCGCAGGTTCCCCAAACCCTGATGTGGAACAGGACGGGCCCTTTGAGGATTTAAAAACCGGTTAGCTTGATACAGACCACATGACTGCCCGGTGCCCTTGGCAACCAAAAAGGTCTGGCACTATAGCTAAACGCTTTCATCACTCAATGTCATCATCATCATCTCATCATCATCATCATCATCATCATCATAAACAACATCATCATCCATCATATCAACAACATCATCATCTTCCACTTCTGCCGTCAAGCGTCGCGGGGAGGAATAATTTGCGCTCCAGCGCCCGATGGGCGCCTTTTGATAGTTTCATTCCGTGGTTGTACAATGTCTTTGATGTCATCAATCCATTTTTTTTGGACGTCCTCGTGGTTTGTCGCAGATGATCTTTGATGAAAGGGCCAGTGATGGTAGTTGATGGTGTTGCATTCTAACGACATGGCCAAACCACTTGATCTTATGTCTTTCAATAAATGGGCACAAGGTGTTGATCCTACTGTCTGTCTAATAACAGCTTTTCTTACTGCTCTCGGATTATTAAGCTCTCCTCAGGCATCTCATCTCGCAGGTGTTGTTTTTGTGAAAGTGCAAGACCCCTTTAAGAAGGTGAAAGGATCTTCACTTACCAGTCTACCGCAAGGTAACATGTTTGTGTTTTACATAATCTCACCTGATGGAAGGAAAGGGGGTCATGCCTCATGAATAAATCTACTAGCAGTCAAACGGCTAGGTGTATGTTAAATGATACAATCAAAAAACTTCACAGGTATCTTGGGAATGCAAAACTAAACGTGGCCTTTTTGTTTCTTAGGATCTTAACGTGACTTTTTGTTTTTGTTAGGGAGTCTCCGTGGCCGTCTGCCTCACGCTCCGGAATTTTGGGGGTTTCGATTCCGGACTACGTCGTTCGGTTTACGAGGCAATTATCTCGGAGACTCTTGGGGGGTCGTGCGGGGGTTACGGAGTACGTTGCTTTGTGTTACGATCTCGACAGGCGCGCTGCGGAAAGAAACGAGCCATATATGGTAAAGTAAACCCAGGTGGAAATCTATACTCTTGTCTCTTAAACGTTTTTATACCCTTGTTTTTTGTTGTGTAGACATCATTTTAATGTTTCATTATTACTGGATAGCCCAGCTTTATCTAAAACTTTTTCTAAATACAATCAAGACTTTTGTTAGTGTAACGGATCAGTTACATTGCACACATATATCTCCACAAGTACCTCAGCTCTCTAACACAGATAGGATAAGGAGATTTTATTACAGTGCACATACTCCGCAGTCAGGCAAGGCTCAAAATGTGTGTACAAGAATTGACTGCTATGAATATTCTTTTTATGGGGGAGTTTTCCAACTGTAAATTTTGGGGGGGCAGAATTCTATTAAGTCTGCTGTTTTTCGATTGTCAAGTCCCCATGGATTTTTCGTTGTGTGTGTGTGGTGTGTGTGTGGTGTGTGTTTGTGTGTGTGTGTAAGAGAGAGAGAGAGAGAGAGAGAGGAGAGAGAGAGAGAGGAGAGAGAGAGAGAGAGTATGTGTAAGAAAGAAAGAGAGAGAGAGAAAATGTGAGAAAGAATGGTGAAAGAGACAGGGAATGTTGTTAGAGAAGACTTGTGTGAGAGAGAGAGAACGTGGACAAAGAATGTAAGAGAGAAACGAACGAACGAACGAACGAATTTTTATTTTCAAAGGGAACAAATTGGGCACACACCCCCGTCTTACTTTGGGCCCCTTTCCAATCACTCATTTTTCGTTCATCAGTGCATAGGCTTCACATAGGAAAAAAATAATTTCAAATGAATGTTGTAAACATAAACAATGCATGTTACCATGTTATGAGACAAACCCCCACCCACCCAAAACCCCATCCCCTATCCATCCGCGTGTCCCCCACACAAAATCCACCACCCAACACAAAATCCCACAGGCACATACATACCCCATCCATCCACCCATCCCACCCCCCCCCACATGCACAATCCCCCCATCCACACACACCACACACACCATCTCCCACCCACCACACATCCCCCCAACACATCCCCCACCCACCCACACAAAAACCCCAGAAACACATGCATACATCCACCAATCCATCACCAACTCACCACCCCCCACCTTTACAATCTCCCACCCACACGCACACATCCCCACCCACCCCATAACCTACCAACACCCCCACCCACATATCCTCCACCACCCACCCACACCCCCCAACCACTCAGCCAAACACACTCCCCCAAACCCCAATATCCAACATCCACAGACACATATTCCCCCCAATTCCATATCCCGCACCTACCCACACACAAGACCCGCACCCACCCACACATCCCCCACTTACCACTCCCCCCACAACCTACAAACACTCAACCTCCCACACATGAGAGAGAGAGAGAGAGAGAGAGAGAGAGAGAGAGAGAGAGAGAGAGAGAGAGGGAATATGCGAGAGAGAAAGAGAGAGTGGAGGAAAGAGACAGAAAGTGAGAGAACGAACACATCAACAAACACATGTGTTTTTATTTTTAAAAAGGTCAGAACTGGGGTGAGTAAACTAAAAAAGACAGTAAAGTTTATAAAAGAGACAAGATTGCAGTTATAGACAAATTTTAAACGAGCGAAAGAAGAAGAAATTATTTTATTTATTATTATTATTATTATTTTTATTATTATTATTATTATTATTATTTTATTATTATTATTTAAAGGGGGAAAAAAATTTTGTACTGAGTTTTTGTTCGAATAGTTTGCGATTGTATGCAAATGATTGGTGATGTCTATGCTTTCTTGTGAAAGATTGTTCCACAGCTCAGCTGCCCGCAGTCATGAGCAGTAAGTCAGAAGTAAAACATGCATGTTCCATGTCCTTTTCCGGGCGCTGCGATCAACATTAGGGATTTTCTAGGCAATTTTATGTCCAGTAGTTTGCTAAAGCTTTCTAAATAATAAGTCAACATTTAAGTCCATTTAACAGGTTTAGGGAATGAACTGCTAAACCGCCATCAGCGCAGTAGGTCAAGAATGGCTGTCCACACCCTAAGGTGCATTCAGCGTATGGTACTGAACCAATACGTTTAAGACCAATGGGCAGTATCACACCGGGTCTTTACTTCCCAGGACATTTCCTGATACCCATTTAGGATGAGTCGACCAGCCTAGGTCATTTTTAAACATGTTAATCCGCCCCGGTGTAATCAAACCCGTGGCTATATGGTTGACAGGCGAGCATCCAGACACTACTCTACCGTGGCTTGCTAAAGGCATTAGTTTTAGTGCAATGGTGCCAAATCGGGAAAGCCAGAATAAAAATATCAATACTGTTAGACAAGAAAAAAAAAATTAGTGCATATCATTTTCAGGACGTAGCAGTCAACCTTGTCGGTTTCCTGGCCTAGAGGTTAGCGACTTTTTTCCGTAATCTCGTTACCTGTAATAACGTGACGACGGTGAGAATCAGCAGTGGTTCGAATCGCGTCAGTAGCTTTCGGGGTAAGTGAGCCGGCCCCCTCAGAAAGCAATGGCAAACTACTGAGCGTAATCTTGCCAAGAAATCAACAATCAGCTGAAAGATGTGGTGTTGACAGCGATGTCCTGTAAAGGATATGCAAACATTTTTAATTTAATTTTTAAACAGTCAACCTTAGCATGTTTGGGTGTTCGTGATTCCTGGGCAAGGTTAAGTTTTGCAGTTTGTCAATACTTTTTGAACTATCGGACCCCTACCCTTTCATAAAAAACCAAAGCAGGGCGGTTCTTCGAACGCTGTATGTGGGATTACGAACTGCGTCCGTAACATAGCTAAATATGAACATCTTTTATAAACATAACATGACAAGCTAAGCGACCATGGTCAAATGTAAAGTACCAAAAACAAGATGAACATTGTTAAACCCTAGCATGAAGAGTCAGCATGGCCGAAGAGATAAGGGTCGCTAGGTCTTAAACATTCAGTGTGATGATGCCGAGGGTTGCGGGTTCAACCCTTACAACTGGTCTCTTGGACTAAAAATGTTGACTTCTCATCCTTAACTTGGGGGTTGTGTAAATTACAAGTACCTAAGAAGTCGCCTGTGGCGAGGGACACTGGCATTAGTGAAAGCTAATCCAAACGCAGAAATTAGTCCAGTGCACTGGAAGTAGTAGCAAGTATATGGATTACGCTGAGTTCAAAGCACGCGAAACCCAAAAGAAGAAGAAAAGCATCGCAAAATATTACCTCTGATCCTTACTTTCCTTCCTTTACTTCTACCGGATGTATTTTTAATGACTGCAGCGTTTGAAAATATTGCTGGTACAAGTTTGTATTTACCTATTATGTTGCGTGAACTTTACAGAGGGTGAATACAAAACTTGGATCGGCGATATTTTCAAACACTGCACAGAACATTAAAAATACACCCAATATGTAGTAAAGGTAAGGAGCATTGGGCATGTGGTGCTAGACCAATGTTTAAAGACCAATCGTCGCTTTATCGGTGACGTGGTCAGTATCACATCACCGGCCTTAACGTCCCAAGGCATTTCCTGCTATTCATTTTAGGCTAGGTTGACTAAGTTAAAAATTCGAACCCTCACCACTGCGGATGGAAACATGGCCACCGGGCCAGCATTTGGCCACTACGCCACTACGACTCCCTACTTCCACGAGTGCCTATCAACACCTGTACCTGTATTTCTCGTATTATTTCTGCCCCGTGTGCTTCTCCGGCAATTGGTGTTTGGTGTTGTGTGAACTGAGCGCCTTTCACGCGGTGATCGACAGGTGGCCACCACTGATAAAACAGTGTCCACCACTGACAAAGTTCAGTGCCCCACCACTGATATATAAACTAAGGTATTTCATAAATTGGAATGTGATGAAATGATCTTCATAATGATAGACATATTACTCGTAAAACTGACGGTAAAGATCTCAAAATGTGACAGAATATTTAATGGAAACAGGTAGCAGCAATTAAAATGGGAAAAGAGGACAGTAATGAAGCAAAAAGTAAGACAAGGTTGAGTTTTGTCACCGGATATTCTCTCTCTCTCTCTCTCTCTCTCTCTCTCTCTCTCTCTCTCTCTCTCTCTCCTCTCTCTCCTCTCTCTCTCTCTCTCTCTCTCTCATCGCTCTCTCTCACTCTTTCTCTCTCTCTCACTCTCTCTCTCTCTCTCTCTCTCTCTTTCTCTCTCTCTGACGAAGTAATAAGGGGAGAGATAAAGAAAACGACAAGAATACGAGTTGCTGGTTATACAAGCATATAATCAATCTACAATATGCAGATCGCAAAATATTGATGTATCATATACATGTATACGCAAAAGATATGCAACACCTTTTAAACACTGTAGTAACAAATAGTTGAAAAAAGGACATCCTTGAATATCAAGTAAACATAAACAACAATTATATAAAACTACAAGACGGCACTAACATTTTATATAACAATGGAAGGGACCATACTTAAATAAGTTGATAAAAGTAATTCCCTTTTGGCGATCTTGACATCAGATGGGAAATGCTTGATAGAGGTTAAGAGTAGAATAGTTCAAGTTGCATTTCAGAAAATGAAGAGTATCTGGTGCAAGACGAGGCACCATAATTGAATGTCAGAAAGAGCGTAAAATATTATATAGAACATGTTTTGTCATACGGCAGTAAATCATGAAACCTGAACGATCAATTAGAAACAGTTTGGAGGCAGCCGAGATGTGTTTCTGATACATATGCTGTCAATGTCTTGGGCAGCCAGATAACTGATAACGACTGGATGTAAACGGCTAATGAAAATAGAGCAATAATGACAACTAGAAGAAAGAGATGAGCATTGTTCTTTGGTCACCTAAGGAAAAGGGGGCATGGGGACGTATCATGGCGATTGGGAAGATCAGCGGTAGCAGCGATTGAGCCAGACCGACAGAAATGATGCTTGATGCTCTAAGATGTTGACATGGAGGAATCTCATCTGTAGAACTGATCCACAATTACAAGGACCGATATTTGTGGTGGGACATGAACCCGAACACCAATTTGCAGGACACCTGGTGTTGATGATGGTGACTTGCTTGGTGGCGACTGGGCGGAGACTGAATTAAAAAGCAACCTGTTGATGCGATTGTGTGCAAGCATAAATAAAAAAATTGATATTATACACTTACAGAATTTGATATGCAAAACTACCGATGTTAATTAAAACGGAGAAAAAAAAATTAAGCTGGGAAAAAGTTGAGTGTAGGGGCATTAACGTCTGTGTTAATTGTATTCAGAAACCAGTTTTAAATAATGCTGGATTACAACCCACTACTGGCAACGTTGATCGCATTCTGGTATGAACCTACGGCCTATACACGTTAATATGGAAGCACTATACTCGAGTTTCGCCCTCATTTGAGCTCGTCAGTAGTGCATATCCCTCACCGGATCCGGAAACAGTCCCGGATCACGCGTGTGAAGCGGGTGTATAACCACGCGGCACACACTGGACACACCAAATTATCACAACATAACATCACAACGCTACCCATCGTAGGCTATGCTCAAGATTGCCCAATCGCCGCGACCGACGTCCGTCAATCGATGGGACCCGAACGATCAGGACTTCTCACTGGCAAGGAACACCAGGCCTCTAAATCGGCACAAATTAATATATGGGTTCGATTTGAAATTTAGTCTGACCACTCCAGTATGGAACCCTATCGATTCGGAAACATCCCGGACTACCGTAAGGTGCATACCACCGGTCCGGACACCCAGCTGTCAAAGTAATATCCCACGACCACACAGGCTGGCTCACGATTCAACGGGCATACCACGTCCACACTGAGGACCCAAATCACAACTAACTGCAACGGACCCGTCCTAATCGCTCAAATTCCCAATGCAACCGGGTCGTAATCAAACCGAACATTGGACACCCACTGGATGGCAACGTTGCGCTAATCTGGTGAACCACATTCAGTAATATGGATGCACTATTATTTACTATTACAAGCTACTATGAACATATCCTCACCGGATCCGAAACTAGGCCATCACGCGTGAAAGCAGGTAACCAGTCACACATTTGGCACACCAATTATCAACCTCACCACCGAACCACCGGATCAGCTCAGATGCGATAACCCACGATCCGTCAACGATGGACCCAACGACAGGACTTCTCACTGCAAGGAACACGGCATCCAAATTCTGAGCAAGAATAAGTCCGTATGTGGGTGTTTGGGATTAAATTAAATTTAGCCAACTGCAACGTTGATAATTCTGGATGACAAGCCTATCACGTTAATATGGTAAGCACTTTGATTTCCCTATTTGAGCTCGTAGTAGTGCAATCCCTCCGGTCGGAAACTCCCGATCACGCGTAAAGGAGCATAACCACGCGTCACACTCATCACCGTAGTAAGCATATCCTCACGGACCGAACACCCCGTAGGCGTGTGCAAGATTGCGCGATACCAGCGGCCACATGGGACCAGAACGATCAGACTCCACGCTACCAACCAGGCTCTAAATCCAGGAGCAATAATTAATTGATTATGTGGGTGTTTCGGGATTTGAAATTTAAATATTGAGCACAACCCACTACTGGCAACGTTGATCGCATTCTGGTATGAACCTACGGCCTATCCACGTTAATATGGAAGCACTATACTCGAGTTTCGCCCTCATTTGAGCTCGTCAGTAGTGCATATCCCTCACCGGATCCGGAAACAGTCCCGGATCACGCGTGTGAAGCGGGTGTATAACCACGCGGCACACACTGGACACACCAAATTATCACAACATAACATCACAACGCTACCCATCGTAGGCTATGCTCAAGATTGCCCAATCGCCGCGACCGACGTCCGTCAATCGATGGGACCCGAACGATCAGGACTTCTCACTGGCAAGGAACACCAGGCCTCCTAAATCCAGTGAGCAATAATTAATTGATTATGTGGGTGTTTCGGGATTTGAAATTTAAATATTGAGCACAACCCACTACTGGCAACGTTGATCGCATTCTGGTATGAACCTACGGCCTATCCACGTTAATATGGAAGCACTATACTCGAGTTTCGCCCTCATTTGAGCTCGTCAGTAGTGCATATCCCTCACCGGATCCGGAAACAGTCCCGGATCACGCGTGTGAAGCGTGTGACGAGCTCAAATGAGGGCGAAACTCGAGTATAGTGCTTCCATATTAACGTGGATAGGCCGTAGGTTCATACCAGAATGCGATCAACGTTGCCAGTAGTGGGTTGTGCTCAATATTTAAATTTCAAATCCCGAAACACCCACATAATCAATTAATTATTGCTCACTGGATTTAGGAGGCCTGGTGTTCCTTGCCAGTGAGAAGTCCTGATCGTTCGGGTCCCATCGATTGACGGACGTCGGTCGCGGCGATTGGGCAATCTTGAGCATAGCCTACGATGGGTAGCGTTGTGATGTTCTGTTGTGATAATTTGGTGTGTCCAGTGTGTGCCGCGTGGTTATACACCCGCTTCACACGCGTGATCCGGGACTGTTTCCGGATCCGGTCAGGGATATGCACTACTGACGAGCTCAAATGAGGGCGAAACTCGAGTATAGTGCTTCCATATTGACGTGGATAGGCCTTAGGTTCATACCAGAATGCGATCAAGCGTTGCCAGTAGTGGGTTGTGCTCAATATTTAAATTTCAAATCCCGAAACAACCACATAATCAATTAATTATTGCTCACTGGATTTAGGAGGCCTGGTGATTCCTTAAGGCCAGTGAGTGAGTCCTGATCGTTCGGGTCCCCATCGCATTGACGGACTCGGTTCGCGCGATTGGGCAATCTTGAGCATAGCCTCGAATGGGTAGCGTTGTGAGTGTGATTTTGGTGTTCATGGTGCCTCGTGGATAACCGCTTCACACGCTGATCCGGACTGTTCGATCCGTGAGGTATGTACGACTAGCTCAATGGGCGAACTGAGTAAGGCTTCCAATTAACGTGGATAGCCGAGGTCTCCAGATGTCACGTGCCATAGTGGTGTGCTCATATAAATTTCAATTCCGAACCCCACTAATCCTTAATATTGCACGGATTTGGAGGCCTGGTGCTTGCATGAGAAGTCCTGATCGTTCGGTCTCGATTGACGGACCGGTCGCGGCGATTGGCAATCTGAGCTAGCTACGATGGGTAGCGTTGTAGTTATTTGTGATAATTTGTGTGTCCACGCGTTATACACCCTTCACACGCTGATCCGGAGTTCGATCGTGAGGGTGCCTCTGACGAGTCAAATGAGGGCGAAACTCGATATAGTGCTCATATTACGTGGATAGGCCTTAGGTTCATACCAGAATGCGATCGGCGTTGCCAGTAGTGGGTTGTGCTCAATATTTAAATTTCAAATCCCGAAACAACCACATAATCAATTAATTATTGCTCACTGGATTTAGGAGGCCTGGTGTTCCTTGCCAGTGAGAAGTCCTGATCGTTCGGGTCCCATCGATTGACGGACGTCGGTCGCGGCGATTGGGCAATCTTGAGCATAGCCTACGATGGGTAGCGTTGTGATGTTCTGTTGTGATAATTTGGTGTGTCCAGTGTGTGCCGCGTGGTTACTACACCCGCTTCACACGCGTGATCCGGGACTGTTTCCGGATCCGGTCAGGGATATGCACTACTGACGAGCTCAAATGAGGGCGAAACTCGAGTATAGTGCTTCCATATTGACGTGGATAGGCCTTAGGTTCATACCAGAATGCGATCAGCGTTGCCAGTAGTGGGTTGTGCTCAATATTTAAATTTCAAATCCCGAAACAACCACATAATCAATTAATTATTGCTCACTGGATTTAGGAGGCCTGGTGTTCCTTGCCAGTGAGAAGTCCTGATCGTTCGGGTCCCATCGATTGACGGACGTCGGTCGCGGCGATTGGGCAATCTTGAGCATAGCCTACGATGGGTAGCGTTGTGATGTTCTGTTGTGATAATTTGGTGTGTCCAGTGTGTGCCGCGTGGTTATACACCCGCTTCACACGCGTGATCCGGGACTGTTTCCGGATCCGGTCAGGGATATGCACTACTGACGAGCTCAAATGAGGGCGAAACTCGAGTATAGTGCTTCCATATTGACGTGGATAGGCCTTAGGTTCATACCAGAATGCGATCAACGTTGCCAGTAGTGGGTTGTGCTCAATATTTAAATTTCAAATCCCGAAACAACCACATAATCAATTAATTATTGCTCACTGGATTTAGGAGGCCTGGTGTTCCTTGCCAGTGAGAAGTCCTGATCGTTCGGGTCCCATCGATTGACGGACGTCGGTCGCGGCGATTGGGCAATCTTGAGCATAGCCTACGATGGGTAGCGTTGTGATGTTCTGTTGTGATAATTTGGTGTGTCCAGTGTGTGCCGCGTGGTTATACACCCGCTTCACACGCGTGATCCGGGACTGTTTCCGGATCCGGTGAGGGATATGCACTACTGACGAGCTCAAATGAGGGCGAAACTCGAGTATAGTGCTTCCATATTAACGTGGATAGGCCGTAGGTTCATACCAGAATGCGATCAACGTTGCCAGTAGTGGGTTGTGCTCAATATTTAAATTTCAAATCCCGAAACACCCACATAATCAATGCTGGATTATCCAATAATAATGAAACATACTAAATGGTGGCTAAACACAGAAGCGTACAACAGAGTACCATTGGATTTTTTAATGTTTCAGCTTCTTGAACTCAAAATAAGTCCATTCCTCCTTAGTTGGATCGCTGCAGCCCTCTTCCAAAGGAAAGCAGTTTTTAGATGTGGCAGTTGGACGTCGGAACCAACAACAATATAATCTGGCCTACCACAGGGATCACCATTATCTCCGGTACTGTTCAACGCCTACACTGTGAGAATCACCAGTGAGCAGATCACTGGACCTGGTAGGACATTGTCATATGCCGACGATGTTTTAGTGTATCGCCAGGGTAAGGATAGAGATCAGGTTGTTGTGGAACTACAACCCGAACTCAATCGCATAAGTACTTGGTGTGTTGAGGCGGGGGCAATGGTCAACCCAACAAAGGCAACAGTGACTTGGTTCTCGTTGAATAATCATATTGTCAACACTCCAACACAAACTGTAAATCTGTGTTCAGAGACGGTGGAAAGAACGAAGGCAATGAATTACCTGGGGATACGGTTTGATCGAAGCCTGGCTTATAATGAGCACATAAACCCAAGCGGGGGTTGGCTGCGATGCGGGTGATGGCGGCAGCAAACTGTGAGAAGCGCCATCTATATCTTCTATACGAAGGGCTGGTCATGTCTGTTTTTGAGTATGCGATGGCAATCCTGACTCTCAACCGTAAGCAGATAGAACGGATTGAAAGGATACAGAATGAAGCTATGCGCATTATTCTTGGATGTACAAGAGATACAGCATGCAGGGCGATCCGCTACCTTCTTGATTTTCCAACCATTGAAGACAGAATACAAATCTGCAGAGCTCACGCCTACCTCAGAGTTAACGCAAACACACATCCACTGCATAGTGAAATTATGAAGGTGAAGGGCAGCATTTTAAAAAGAGGACGGTCGTGGATGGGTCAAACCGAAGACATTCTTCAACAGGTGTGTTCACTTGAGGACTTAGAACCTAGCGAGGAGTGGGTACAAGTGCCAGCAGATTTCTGCACATCCTTTTCAGTTCGCATCCAACTAGACAGAAAATGCAGACAAGAAAACCCGACAGCTGTGGAGGCGGAAGTACAAGCGTTGATTTTCAAGAATTCGCTAGACGGTGATGCTGTCATTTACACAGATGGGTCGGTCGTCCGACATGTGAGAAGCTCAATGGGCCTTTACGGCTCGAGCCGGAGGGAGAATTGTGAAGGAGGACTCTAAAGCAATAACATGGCTCGAGACACAGACATTCACTAGGGCATGTTTCCTTAGCGACTCAATGAACATGCTCAAGAAGATAGAGATGGGGGGGGGGGGGGGGGATCCGAAGAGAATGGTTGCTGTCTCTGGAGCGGTCTCGGTCTGAAACGGTCGTGCGACATGTGAGAAGCTCATGGGCCTTTACGGCTCAAGCCGGAGGGAGAATTGTGAAGGAGGACTCTGGTGCTTCTGCTGAGACCACAAGTAGCCTGACTATGGAAGTCATGGCAGTAAGTAAAGCAATAACATGGTTCGAGACACTGACATTCACTGGGGCATGTTTCCTTAGCGACTCAATGAACATGCTCAAGAGGATAGAGATGGGGGGGGGGGGGGAGATGGATCCGAAGAGAATGGTTGCTGTCTCTGGAGCAGTCTCGGCTGGCTAAGATTAGTTTCATCTTCGTGCCAGGGCATGCGGGAGTACACGGGAATGAGCAGGCTAATAAGCTCGCAGGTAACGCTACTGTGGAGAGCGGACGCGCCATGGACCAGGCTGACATTCTGAATGCTCTACGAGAAGAAAGACTTTTGCGAGAACCAAGTGATGACTGAATCTACAACCATGGCCAGACTACGAGAACAGCAAATTAAAAGAGGGGTGGCCAAACAAGAACACTACGCAGGAAGCCAAAGAAGACTGATAAACCAACACAGAACTGGTGTCGTTAGCCGCTACACGCTGCGGGATTTGCTGAGGAGGGGATCCGAGCACTTATGGACTGAGTGGTTCGATGTGCAATGAGGATGATCTGTCGACTAACTAACTAACTAACTAACTAACTAACTAACTAACTAACTAACTAAACACAGAAGCCAAAAACAATATGTTGCACTAATTATTGCAAGCATATTTTGCTGCATCTCGTCAGTTATATATCGTATGAAGTGAATAATTTAATAATACTTGGGTTGAAACACTTAAAACGTATAGTCACAGGTATTGTTCCAACGTCGAACATCTATTATCCCCGCGGTATTAAACATTTAACACCAACTCTTTCTGTTTGCATAAAACGGACTGGAACTGCTATAAAAAAAAAGTTTGTCCAGAAACGAATGCCGTCATTCACTATCAATTATTTAAAAACCTGTCTGTTGCATCGTTATGAAATATTTCCTGCCGTCTTATATTTAACCCCCCCCCCCCCCCCCTGCCCCCACCCCACCCAAGGAATACGTCTTTGATAGGTCCAAAAGCAACTTAAATCATGAAAATCTGCGACATTTCTTTGATGTTTTGATGAAAACCTAGTGATTTCTCGCTAACAAACTTGTTTTACAGTAATGAATGCCCCGCCAATTCAGATGACGACACAATGCGTGTCCGGATTCGTCTGGGAGTGGGTGCAATGTCTACTCTGCTGAGACGGAACATGATTACCTGTTTTGCACGACGAATATAGCTGTGAATGTCTCTGTAGTGGGCTTCCTTCATAACGGTCAAGATGTTGGTCCTCTTTTCATTGAAGTTTATAGAATTATTCGTATGTTCGTGTGTTGTCCCCTAATTTGACAACGTGTTTCTTCTCACGTTTCTTGTTATGCCAAAATATGTCAGTTCCCACCACAATATTACTCTACGGTTGGTATTAAATGCGTCTAGAACTTTTTTTTTTCAATGCCAGTTGTTTGTCACCGTTGAGGGCTTACTGAAATGAAAATACATAACTGTGGAATACAAACTGTTGCTATTGACAAGTTTTATTGTTTGTGCCGATGCTGTCATGTTAAGGGCCTGCAATTCTTCTTCTGAATAGTTGGAGTAAAACATATCCAAGTAGGTCTACATGTGGATTAATGTATGCGATCTGCCCAGACCTTAATCTGTGTCGGACGATTTCCAGTAGGTTGATGACTGCTCTCGATTGCATAAAATTCAATCCATCCTTTCTCCAATAGTCATCTTAACACATGGCCTCACATTTTTTCTACTAACTTTTATAAATATTTAATAGCGCGAACTGGGTTAGTATCTTGACGTCAGAAAATTTGAATATAGTATTGTCAGCTGCCACCTGTCCTTTAGTTTTAGCCCACACAAGTTCTATAGGGTTAAAATGAGAATAGTACGGACGGAAGTCTCATGCACCCATTATCTTCTATCAACTTGTCGATTTGATATTTCTTGCTTTTTGGCGTCTCTGTTACAAGGGACAACAATTCTAGCTAGAAATATGTTTCTGGAAATGGTATGTTTTCCATTCGGAGCCATATCTTTACTGCTCCCTTTGTGCTCGATGCTGTAGGTATTTTGTCTTCTTGGGCAACAACATTGATATCATGCATTGTCCATAATTGGTCACGACGGTCTATCTAGGGATGGAAGCACAGTATTCTCGAGCCAATCTCTAAATACATTACCATTCATCTTATTATGATAATCCCTATTGTCGGTATGCTTTGATACGAATACGAGTCCAGCATTCTGTAGTAAGCCATTATGCGTATTGCCAGCATGGGCCATGACCAAATGCTGTCCTATACTACTGGGCACATATCTTTTTCTTTATCTTTCCATCCACTGATTGCCATTCCTTATCGCTTGTGTGGTGCGCATTGATCCAATTTTCTTCCAAAATACACTATACCATAATTTTCTTTGCGCATTTCCCTTATTTCACGTAGGTATCTGCTCCTCATGGCTCCTAACTGCGGTTGCTCGCAAAGGATATTTCTACCTCCCTTGTACTTTCTAAAAGTGAAGCCTAAAGTCCTTATAATTGTGCACAAAGTTGTTTTGGATAGCTCTATATTATTGTTCTTTCTCAACCAAACCCTAAGTTTTCTTTCAGTCACTGTTTGTTTGGCATCCAGCATTTTTATAATAGCTTGCCTTATGACATCCTGTCAAAGATATCTACAATAGCCTGTCTACCTACCGTTTGGTTATTGCGTGGTGGTTTAATTCCAGATTCTTGCACCCATCGACGAAATGACCGTTTGCTCAAACCCAATGCATGCACTGTTCTTTTCTCAGAATTTGTAATAGTATATATAGTACGAATAGTAATAGTATAATAGTGAAATAGAATAATAGAATAGTAATATTAAAATAGTATGGCCGGTCGCCAAGGCTAAGGTCTTGCGAACGCGGTTTGTGAACACGTATATCCGGGTTCGAAACACAGCGGTACTGGTTTTTCGAAAAAGGTATAGGTGCCGGTCGTTCAGAAAGCAATGACAAACTACTGAACGTAAAATTTGCCCAGGATTCACGAACAGCAAAAATGCTGGGTGCCATACTATAAGTCCGGCGTGTTCATAAACTGTTAAACGCAACTGAGCAAATAGTATGTCACTTAAATGTCTGGCTCGACACAACAATCGTAAAAGCAAAATGAACAAACGTTCAACGCTGGAACCGCAAGGTAAATGACTTTGAAGATAACGGCCATGCTGAAGATTTTGATAAGTAATAACATTTAATAAGAGCTCACAGTCAGTTTGAGATTTCTATCAATTCTATCCGTACCTAGGGGCTTGTTGTTGCCAAGCAGGACCTAGTTCTATTTACAGGAACTCATTGATAACTCAACACTAACCTGCTTACATAGATATTGTACCTTCGTATCTACCATTGCCCTTCTGTCATTCTGTCTGAAGTTCTCCTTTGCCGCTCTGTACGATGTAGGTCTAGGTACACCCGTAAGTTCTGTAGCGACACATTGTAGCAATCCCTGTATATCTTCTTTTCCTGCTATCTCCGTCGCAGCCACTGCTTTATGTGCCAACACTATTCCATCGCCAACATTTGCATTTTCCCAGCCTGCTCTTACATTCCCAATCCGTGTCCTTCCTGTTGTCCTCTGACGTCACTGTGATGTTTGTTCTGTTTACCGACAGTCTCTTAGTTTCTTGTGGGGTTTTCCCTATATGATTGTTGGATGCTGATGATGGGGACGGAGCGCTTATGGGAATGTCCCGAATGCTGTGATGTCGGTTCCTAAATCAATCAATCAATCAATCAATCAAATCCCTATATGATTTTCTATCGCCTTTTCCGATGACGTCATTCTGTCTAAACGCTATGTGGCACTGGCGTTGCACTGCTACGTCCTGTGAAGGACATGCAATTAAATTTTTATTTTATAATAGTATGAAACAGTTTCCTGCGATCAGCTTTTTGACAAAAATATGTGTACAACTTCATAGCGATGCTTTGAAGTGTACAAAATTTCACATTCAGCCCATTGATCAATATTCACACATTCCAATGTTAGCAATAAGTGGTAAGATTTTTTTTAAATAATAATAATAATAATCAGGTTTCATGAAAGAACCCACATTGACGACATCTCTGAACACTCCCAGTTTAAACAGCGCGGGGTTCTTGCTATAAGGCCAATCCCGTGAACCACGGAGAATATTCAACATTGAACGCTGATTTTCTGGCTGAAGGTGTAATACATTTAAAATTATGGACTTAATCCCGGACACGTAAATTATATACCGCATATAAACAAACATTGAAATCTGCTGTACGATCTGCTGTTGGGTGGACATAATGATAATGTTATACGCTAAATCTCATCATTTTCCCTCAGTTTGTTACTGAGATATGGATTTTATACGAAGGCAATCAAATGTAAATGCACTATAATTACACTATATTTGAGCAATAGTTTATTATTCGTACAATACAGTATACCAAACGCTTCTTCTTTGTTAACGTTGTGGTCGTAGTTTACGAGTTATTGAGAAATTGACGGGGGGGGAGTTTTATAGCCTTTCGACTGCACAGGTTATTCCCGAAGAATGGTTTCTACACAATAATAAAGCGGAATGGCTTGATCATGCGGATAAACAATCACAAACTAAAGTAGTACCTTACAATGACCCTCAGGTCAGGTGAACAGAAATCACAGTAGGAAAATGAATAAAAACAATATAACAATAACCAAGAAAAATTTATTAAAAATACATTAAAACATGCCACATATAGCTGACAGTTCGGTTATAATAATCTCTGTATAGAACAGAACAATCATGGCTAATAAGATAATTATTATAAATTATTACACATGTAATTAAAAGAAACAAGACTTACATTCCTGAGGGAATGAATACTTGCCAGATTTTTTCCCCACTTGCTTTGAACTCAAGCGTAGTTCATACACGTGCTACTACCTCTATCCAAATATACTTATGTCCGCAAAACCACAGAAAATACATAATATATTCACACCAGCCCCGTGCTACCAATGTCAAACTAGGCCAGAATCATTTCCCAGAGTTTCAGATTAATTCTGTCGGTGCACCATCAGATAGGTTCCATCGTCATCACTTGGTGTCGTGAGATGTATACACACTCACACACACACACACACACGCACATACACACACACACACACACATATATAATATATATATATTATATATATATATATATATTATATATATATATATATATATATATCTATATATATATATAATATATATGCTTCAGGGTCAGGGGATCTGCTAATACGGCATTACTTCAGTTTTTGTTACATTTATATTCATACTGTATCTGCTGCAGGTTGAAACTCAGCTTATTACTATGATCTTGCAGTCTGCCCTCGTTCGCAATAAAACAGGCACTGGTCGTCTGTAAATTGAAAACTCGTTATTGCGAGTGTCTCTGTGTTTCGGCTAAGTAATTAGTTCGAAATTTTCCAGGTCGGTTCTGTCAAGGCTCGCTTCGTTGGATACTCTGTCTGTGTAGATACTAAGTGGCAAGGGTATGGGAAGGAGGAGAGAGACGAGAGAGATAACAGATAGACGAGAGAGGAGAGATTGAGGAGAGAGAGAGACGAGAGGATAGAGAGTGAGAGATGAGAGAGGAGAGAGAGCAGCGATGAGCGTGAAGAGACGAGAGAGAGAGAAAAAGAGAGAGAGAGGCGGGTTGTCTCCGCAACAATAGTTGACTGGTGTAGACTACCGTGGCTGCCAGGCTGGTTGTCTCCGCAACAATAGTTGACTGGTGTAGACTACCGTGACTGCCAGGCTGGTTGTCTCCGCAACAATAGTTGACTGGTGTAGACTACCGCGGCTGCCTGGCTGGTTGTCCCGGCAACAATAGTTGACTGGTGTAGACTACTGCGGCTGCCTGGCTGGTTGTCTCCGCAACAATAGTTGACTGGTGTAGACTACCATGGCTGCCTGGCTGATTGTCACGGCAACAATAGTTGACTGGTGTAGACTACCGTGGATGCCTGGCTGGTTGTCTCCGCAACAAAGATGACTGGTGTAAACTACCGTGGCTGCCTGGCTGGTTGTCTCCGCAACAATAGTTGACAGGTGTAGACTACCACGGCTGCCAGGCTGGTTGTCTCCGCAACAATAGTTGACTGGTGTAGACTACCGTGGCTGCCTGGCTGGTTGTCCCGGCAACAAAATTTGACTTGTGTAGACTACCGTGGCAGCCTGGCTGATTGTCTCCGCAACTAAGTTGACTGGTGTAGACTACCGTGGCTGCCTGGCTGATTGTCTCCGGCAACAATAGTTGACTGGTGTAGACTACCGTGGCTGCCTGGCTGGTTGTCTCCGCAACAATAGTTGACTGGTGTAGACTACCGTGGCTGCCAGGCTGGTTGTGTCCTGCAACAATAGTTGACTGGTGTAGTCGCCTGTCACTTCTGCTCATATTTAATTCAGGCTAGATATATCCAAATATATTGTCTTTCTCTTTGGCTTTTCGCGAGTGCAATTGTCACTTTATCTTTCACCGCGACAACTGGAAAGATCAACGTGAAGAGAGGCCCATGCTGACCAAGAGAAATGATGTTGGCTGGATTGAGACAATGGCGTGGAGGAATATCATCCGCTGAGTTGATCCAGAATACCAAAGACCGAGATCTGTGGAGAGATATAAATGCCTGCGCTAGTTGACTTGATGATGATGATGATGATGATGATGATGATGATGATGATGATGATGATGATGATGATGATGATGATGATGATGATGATGATGATGATGATGATGATGATGATGATACATGATTTTGCAATCAATCCCAGCATTTTTTTTTTTTTTTTTTGCTGTTTGTGATTTACTAGACATTTAATGTTCAGTAGTTTGTCATTTCTTTCTGAGCAGTTAGAGCTCCACTTGTTGTCCTTTTATAATGCAGTTATTGTATTTTATTAGATTATTGTTTGAATTCTGCGTATGCATTGTTTGACCAGTCCGTGTTGTTTGTGCACTGTTAACATATAGTATTTCGGCTATTGTCATTTCTTTATTTTGATTGGGGCGGGGGAGGGGGGAGGGGAATAAAAAAAAAGTCTTCTCTTTTTTCCTTATTGTTGGTAGTTTTAGTTTATTATGGAGTAGATATATTTGGTTCATAATATTCTGTGTAGATTAGTTCCAAGCTTTTGAATGCAACCATTCCATATATCAGTTTCCACATTTGTTTGTTTTATTCAAGAGAAGTATGGCGGAATTTAAAATACGTTTTGCATATTGTCCCTTGTCTGTGCTTGTCGGTTTTTTGTTGTTTTTTGTTTTAATTAACGTTAATGTATTTTTTTGATTTTCTTGTTGCCTCTACAGTTGTGTCTCCATTATCTACGTGTTTCTTCTTTACTTTACGTTTTATTTCTGTTTTACCCAACCCCACTTCTATTTCTTATTTACGTCTGATTCCTTTTCTTAACTGCTTGGACTGCCCTCTTGTTACCTATCATCTTATGTGTGATGGAATCCATGCTATGGTTACTTTGCTTGCTTCAGCCTTCTGCTGGTGTGAATATGTCCAAAATTTCTTCCTTTATCTCTGATTCGCTACACGTTGAGTACAGTACAGTACAGCAGCCAGTGAGTTATAGAATATTTTGTATGTGAGCATACAGACTGTGGTCATTTCGTGTGTCCCCAACATTGCTGGGCAGTCTAAGTGGCGAAAAGATTGCGCTGCCTACCTCACGCTCCAAATGTTGTGGGTTCGACATTCGAAACGCGAGTGCAGTTTTCACGGAGACTCCTGGGGGTCGTCGCTGGAGCTAAGAAGTTTGTGTTTTGTACGACGCTTTCGGCTTTGGGGGATGCTTTCGTCGGGACGGGATGAAACCAGGTGCAATGAAGTCGATCTTCTTTCCTTTAACACCTTTTTTCAAAATTGCTGTCATTTCTGCTGTGTTAATTGATCTATTATTTGTTATTTTATAACTAAAGCTAACGCCAACTCTCAGATTACCGCTCCAGCTCCAATTTCCCCTTTGTTATTGTATACTAATCTTTATATTTTGAAGTTATGTTTGTTATTTTATAACTGAAACTTATTCCCAACTCTGGGATTACCACTCTTGCACAAATTTTGTTATTTTTACACCCAACTGTATATATAGTTATACCACTGATGATTAATATTTTAAAATAAAATTATAGCCCTTTATTTCCTTTATTTAATGAAGCCATTACTTATTTCTGGCAGCTATAGTTCCCAGTTTGGCGTTTTTGGTTTGTTTCTTTTCCTGACCTGTATTACTTTTTGTCAAGACAGTTTGGTTCAGATATTTCCGTTGTCGTTCCCCAACCTAACGAGTGTTCTATAATGATTATGTGCCTTACTCCGCTCTGGTCAATGTTTAGTTAGGTATATATCGGGCATGTTTCATCTAGTGCAACTTTTATCCAGTTGTTTAATCTCAGCCCTGTTCTCCTTAGCCTGGGAGGGGGTTTCCCATTTTGTTGCTGTTGTGCTTATGACGTTTCCCGTCTCATTGTTTTGTACGTATGACACATTTGTATGCGTATGACGCATGTCACCTCACATTTTATCATGGAATCTATCCTGCCTCACATTTTGGTTACATAAAACCGCCCCACGCAATATTTTTGCTTTGCTCAATCCTCGCCGGATCTACGGACATCGTACACTCGTGCACTCGTGCTGAGGTGCAGTTGCATTCACACAGAGCTAAACATGTTAGCTGCATCTCCTTTACATGTCGCTGCAGTCAACATCAGCATTTTTTTGCTGTTGCGATCTCTTGGCAAGTTTACGTTCAGTAGCTTGCCATTGTTTTCTGAACCACCTGCACCCATACCATTTCGTAAAAAACCAACGCAAGGCGATCCGCTGCCAAATCGCCTGCAGCTGTGTTTCGAGCGCGAGTAAGCGGGATTACGAACTGCTTCCGTAAATCCTTCGCCACTGAACGGGCTTACACATAGTGGAAGAAGGAAAAGAAAGCATGTCAGAAGGCGATGCAAGAGAGGTGCGAGTGGGTGCACGCAGGTCCAGCAAGTCATTGTAACGTAGGATAACATTACATAACATACTTGTTGTGTGCAGGTAATTAATCAGACATTTGATCGGTTCGCTACACCCTATTCCTGTCTCACTAAATTTGCTTTCACGACATCCCCAGGCGCAAAGAATTTGCTTCACCTGCGCGTAAAGCATTTTATATTTCGCGACTACGTGCCATCTTATGGACTTACTTATGGACTGAATGGTTCGATGTGCAATGAGGATGGTCTGTCGACTAACTAACTAACTAACTAACTAACTAACTAACTAACTAACTAACTGACTGACTGACTGACTGACTACGTGCCATCTTCTAAGACGCCAACAATCAATGCATTGTTATGTCAGAGTGTAAGGCCATGATAGAATAACTATCTGATTATAGCGTTTGATCGCTGTCAATGCGGATCTTTAAGTTAAGCCCGCACCCTAGGGCCATTGTCACAATGGTGTTATGATAGATTAGAAAATAACTGAACAAAGGAGTGGCCGAAGTTACGAAAGAATCGACCCAAAAATGATGATGATGTGGGGAAAATCTTCTTTCGACTTTTAATCCACCATTAGGACATAGGCCCTCAATCTTCTCAATCAACTCCATCCTACCCTTAGCTATCCCCTGAAGCTCCATCACATATTATAAGTTAAACATAACAGATAACAATTCTGGACATTTCCCTGGGTGAACAGAAGAAAGTCTGCTCTCCGGGCTTCTTAATGGCTTTCTCCGCATCGTACTGTACCTCTTCTAGACTATCCTCCTTTCCTCTTGGTTGCAGTGGTTATTTTTTGTTTAAATATTGAGACTTGTGTTATGATAGGTTAGAGTTTGCAGCTACGGTGTTTCTACTGAATGAGGTAGTCAGTCCCGCGCCCAGCCCCCCTACCCTCATCAGTGCTTCTTACGACATGCATGGCAGGTTATATATAGTACGTTACTATTCCTTGCCTTCCTTAAGATTTGGAGTAACAATGGGCTGAAACCTCCTTAGTTGTCTCTTACTACATGATGTTACCTGTTATCTGTTGTGTGCCAGTTCTGTGTTGATTGAATAGGCTCCTCGTTCTCTTAATATGCCTCTCGTGTCTGGCCGTGCCAGTTCTTACTCCCGAGTATCTAATTCTGGACAACGATGCGGATTCACTGGGGTCAACGTTGACCGCTCTCGACATCTCTCTAAGAGCATTAATAACATCGGCACGATCCATGGGCTGAGTCCGTAAGCCCCTAGCAAGGTAGCTATTATTACTGTTACTATTATTTGCTTACAGAAATTCCCCATTGGTGAGGAGCCGCTGGTCGAGTCAATAGAATTGCCGGGTTCTCCTTCGGGAGACCTGAGTTCAAATCCTCGTTAGGGTGTGGATATTTTTCTGTCGGGGAAAAAAAAGAAAACCCTAACCTGCACAGTTCGCGGCGACTGCACCAGCCAGGCGGCCTTAATTCCTAAGGCTCAAGACCCCCCCCCCCCCCCCCCCCCGTGCTACACCGCCTTGTATCATGGGCAGTAGAGGAGAGTTTCTGACAGTGAGTTTCTTTTCCCAACACTGGCAGTCTCCGCGACGAGGTCGTTACGCCGCCTGCCTTGCTCCCCGAAGGTTGTGGTTTCGATTCCGGGCCACGATGTTTGGTTCACGGGTGCAATTTTCTTCTAGACTCCTAGGGGGTCGTCGCTGAGGTTACGGAGTTCGTGCTTTTTGTGCGACACTTTCGGCAGGACGCCCTGCTGAAAGAGACAGAGTCACATGGGATAAGACCCGGTGCAATGAAGTCAGTACGCTTGTCTTTCCTTTTAAGCGCCCCCCCCCCCCTCTACCGTCTCCAACACTTCACTGAGCTAAATGGAGGAAGAAAAAGAAGTGAGTCCCTTTTGGGATACAAAATGGATAACAGGGAAATCTCCTTCATTTTTTAAAAATTTTTTATCCCAATTTTGATTTTTGGGGAACCAAAAACGTCCTTTTAAACCTTTTTTGGGCATTATTTGGGAAGGGAAAAGCAACCCCCCCCTTATTGGAAAAAAAGGACCCCCAAAAGTTTTTTTTTCAAAACGGTTTTTTCGGGGAAGGAGGGGGGCCAAAACGGTTTTGAAAAAAAAGGGGACATTCCCCTTAAAATAATGGAAATTTTCCTACTGGAGGTCAACATGAACAATTTTTGGCCCCTTCTTAAAACCCAAACCCCTTCCCCCATTTCCCTAAAATTTTTGTTTTTCTCTCTTGTTCTTTTTTTTTTTTCCTGCCGGTTAACTGGGCCTTTTTTTTTTTTTCCCCCGGGTTTTTCCCTTTTCCCCGGGGTTTTTTTATTGTCCCTTTTTTTAAATAGTCCCCCCCCTTTATTTTATTCCTATTTTTTCCATTTTTCTTCTCTCTTTTCTTTTTCCCTTTTTCCCCTCATCCCCCTTTTTTGTTAATTCTTTTTTTCCCCCGGCCCTTTTCTCTCTTTTCCCCTCTCTCTCTTTTTCCCCTTCTTTTCCCCCTTCTTTTTCCCCTTCGTCTCGTTCTTCTCTTTTCTCTCTCTCTCTCCCCTCTCTCTCTCTCTCTCTCTCTCTACCCCCGCTTCCCAAATTTCCTTTTAGCCAAAAACCCCAAAAAACAAAATTTTTCAAACCAACATGATAAAACTTTTATTGCGAAAATGTAATTTTGGTGTGCCATGGAGGGGTGTGAATATATGTGGGTGGTATTTATTAAGGGGTGAAATATAATGTTAGGATGAACATCAGAGTTTTTCCATCATGATACAGCCATTCGACTTCACAAAGGACAACGTTGAATATCTCACCCGGCTGTTTTCTTTCTGACTGATGAAGGTTTTGTTGACAATATGTTCTGGAACCATATTAAACAATATATTCTCCACTGAAATTCTAGGTTAGTTCTAGTCTTCAAGTATACACAGTCAACACTCTGTAATGTTTTTGTTTATTTCCTGTGAATGTCAGATAAACACTGCTTTATTGCGTAATTATTGTCCATTTTCTTTTTTCACAAAACAATCGGTTGTATATTCCTTCTCACTTAGAGTGACTCAGGTTCTTGTGTAATTTTTTTCTCACACTGGTTTTACCTTCTGGTGACATAGATTTCTGTCCCCAATTCTGACCACATGTTTCGGCTCAGATGGGTAATCACCTTAATTGTCAAGTGCAGAGAACCTGTTGAGTAAAACCACAGCTTGTGAGAGAAACGCAACTCCGACCTATGATATGTGAATGTAGGTAATTGGCTATATTCAGAAAGTAATCTCCCTAGATCATACTAGAGTTATACTCTTATATAAGACAGAATAGTCAGCACTCTACCCTATACAAGGTGAAAGAAAAACACGCTAAAGCAAAGCACATAAATCCTAGTATAGACTTATCCTTCTGACTGTACAGTCACCTTACTCTACACAACTTAAATCACTCTTCAGCCTAATCCTGTCTACTCTTTATACTACGTTTACACACGAAAGTCCCTATGCTATATGTCTAAGCTACATCTAAATAATCACCTTATTGAATTTTATTTCCTGCCTAGACTTATATCAGTTTAATTCCCATGAAGGGACAGGGTTGGTTATTTTTACACAACCTAAACTCTGTGATATATTTTCTATACGGCACTGAAATACATTCCCACTCCAACCGTTGTTAAGTCCAACTCTCCACTGAGTTTAACTGTCTCTGTCCACATATAAATTTCCTGTCCTACGTCACTGGGTTTTTCCGTCCCCCTCAATCATCCCTGCTCCTATTCCGTCCTTTGATCCTTCCACATCAACATGCTAACAATATTCTTTGATAAAGAAGCTCTCCCGGTATCGTTGCTTTTCGGTTGCCCAAATGTTTTGGTTAATAATATTTCAAAGATATCCACTGTTTGATCGTGCTCCAACTTCTCGAAGATAAACGATGTTTTTGGGGCCCGGTGATTCTCCGCAAAGTCCGATAAGGACTTTTCTTTGATCTTTCCCGGTAGACAATTCGTCCGTTGGGCTTCGCTTCCGTGTCCCAGACGTACGGCCAGTGTTTGAAGTCACGATCACCGTCTGGTTTAAGATTTCAGGACCGTCACTTGACTGTTTCTGTCATTTTCTCCATCGGGATCGTCGCCTGCCAGCCATATCATGACATGGGGTAATCCCAGACAAGTTGATGGTTAAGGCACGTGCACATCAATATAAATCGTCAGCTAATGGGGGGGGGGAGGGGGGAGGGGGGAGCCTCTAAACAACTGGTTAGGATATCAGGTACTTGTCTAGATTAAAATCGCCGGTGGAAAGATGAATCGTGCTAGTCGACGAAGAAAGAAAGGAAAATTCTGAATGTAATTTTCCTGGGAACTGATAAGTGGGATAAGAGGTTAAATGGTGTTTTTGGGATGTCCCGGGAAGAGTGAATAAAAGAGAAGTCTTGGCAAATTATGGGAGTTTGAGTTGTGGCGGAGTTAGGGACAACTTTGCCTGGTGGCTCTCAGGCAAGTGGAGTTCTGAGTTCTGGACCAGTGAGGGGAGCTGAGTCCAGAGAGGGGAGACTCAGAGGAGGTGGTTAGATTTACGGACGGGGAAGAGTCGGAATATTGTATTGTGCGAAGCCAGTAGATGGCAATAGTATGGTCGCATGATCTTGCTTGTTATATTCTAATCTTAGTGCGTTGGACATGCGCTTATGCAATCTAGATAGCGGCACACACTGGACACAGCCAAATTATCATAACAGAACACTACAACGTCACCCATCGTAGGCTATGCTCAAGATTGCCCAATTTTGGATTGCCAAGATTTTGGGCAATCTTGTGCACACACACGCTTCACACGCGTGATCCGGGGCTTGTTTCCAGATCCGGTCAGGGATATGCACTACTGACGAGCTCAAACGAGAGTGAAACTCGAGTATGTTTTTTTTTTTTTTATTTTGCATATCCTTTACAGGACATCGCTGTCAACATCAGCATATTTCAGCTGTATGTTGATTTCTTGGCAAGATTACGCTCAGTAGTTTGCCATTGCTTTCTGATCGGCTGGCTCAGTTATCCCGCAAGTCACCAGTGGGGGTCGAACCGCTCCCAGCTCTCGCCCTGCTACGAGACTCTGCGTGATAAACGGGATTACGGAGAAAGTGTTGTAACCCCTCGGCCAGAGAGTCCGGCAAACTCGAGTATAGTCTTCCATATTGACGTGGATAGGCCTTAGGTTCATACCAGAATACGATCAGCGTTGCCAGTGGTGGGTTGTGCTCAATATTTAAAGGTCCAATCCCGAAACAACCAATAAATCAATTTAATAAGCAGATATAAATTCATGTATTCATTAATTCAGTAGCTTGTCCTTTGCAGAACCTCGCTCCCATAATAACCTTCCGGAAAACCTCTCGATCATACGCAAGATGTCCGGGGTCCGATACACCCATCTGGAGATCATCCGCTACATCCTGCACCCATATTCTTTTTGGCCTTCCTCTTCCTTTCTTAGATGTCAATTGCAACGAGAAAAAGAGTGTTGAAGTGCTACATGGAACCTGTACTTTTGTATGGATGTGAAACGTTGACGATGAGCAGACAAGCTGAAAAACATCTAATGGCTGTGGAAATGTAGTTTCTGATATAAATGCAAAGAATACCAAGGACAGACAGAAAAAGCAATGAGCAAGTCCTACAAAAGGAAAATGAAAATCGTAAACTATCTGGAGAAATTACAAGCAGACAGTCACATCATTTTGGGCACGTTATAAGAAGAAATAAATTAGAGAACTTGGTAACAACAGCAAGATTGAGGGGGGAAAGAACAAGGGGAAGGCAATTAAGTAAATATCTTGATGGCTTGACCACATGTCGTGGTCAGGACAAGAACACAAAGCTGATCCACAACTCTCGTGCTCGTGTGAAATAGCGAAACATGGCCGCGCACGCTTAATGGCATGGCACTTGATGATAATGAACCGGAGCAAAACGGACGAAGATCTTGGGTGTATTTTTAATGACTGTGCAGCGTTTGAAAATATTTAGGGTCCAAGTTTTGCATTCCCCTATTATATTGCATGAGCTTTACATTCAATTTTTTTTAAAATCTCTGTTTCGATAGCACATTCAAGCCTTTTGCCACATTAGCCTCCTTTATTGTTTCCTTTTTCGCCACAGTGAAACTTACCGTGGATGGCGACTTCCCGTACATGCGGCAGATTTCAGAAATGTTAATACCTCTCTCGTATGTTATTATGTATGTTGGAACTCTTCGCTGGCTGCTGAGGATGTGGACGGAGCGCTTATGGGAATGTCCCGAATGCTGTGATGTCGGTTCCTAAATCAATCAATCAATCAATCAATCAATCAATCAATCAATCAATCGTATGTTATTATTAGCAAGTGATGCTCATGCAACGAAAAACAACGCCAAACTGGGCAGAAGTACGCGTGGGTCCCTTTGTTTTTGTCCATATTAGCAGCGGGGTAATTAATGTGGACGCGTCGACGAAATCCGAAGCAACCAACGAAATCCGAGACAAATTTTTCACGTGAAAATCGACGAAAACCGAAACCAACGAAAACCGACGATAAAAGAAAACCGAAGTTTTTACTGCATACATCGTAAACATTGGTTACCGAGATTTTGAGAAATCTGGCTGTGATTACTAGCTACCAGCTACCATGATCTAACTACATAATTCAACCCTCTATGCTTCAATTCTCCCCAACTACCATTGAAGAAAACTAGCTTCCACAATTGCTTTCTTGTCTTTATTAAACCACATCAAAAAGTCTGCACAGACCATGAAATTACCCTACTTGAGCGCAACGCTAAAGGGCACAACCATTACAGCTTATACGTTTGCATCCAACAAAGAACACATATAAAAGAATACACACAATGTCTTTTAGTGGTCTAACAATCGAATCAGACTTTGCGGTGCAGACTCGTTAAAGAGCGATAAACTATAATTTAGATTTTAAAGTTTCGAATTTTCGCAACACCACTGGCCATCCTAACCCACTTGGCAAGTGCAATCTCAGGAAGGTTATTGATCCTGCAGTTTTAACAGTTAGTTACTGGCCCAAAGTACAAAGACATCTTCGGTAACTACCCAAAAACTAACAATCAGGAAAGGAAATATGAAGGTATAAAGTCAAATAAGTAAAACTTCGATTAACCGTTAGTTTCTGTTATCCGCCATCGTCTTTAAAATAAATGCTTGAGTATCAACAAACAATCAGGTATTTTTAAAATTGCCCACGGATTACTTTTACATCCTACTGTATACAGCTGAAGTGACCGTACTGTATGATGGCGAAAGTGACTATCGTCTTCGGCGGAGGAGTTGAGCTTGATCTGGTGCGCCACACATCCATCGCTATTGTGTTAATGTTGACGAAATTGTGCAACTGTGCAACAATGTAGGACTAAACACTAAACAGTGATAACGTTACGCCAGAAGAAGTAACAGATTGGTTGGAATGTGATAAAATGGATGGAGGATTTGACATTTTGAACGATGGTGACATCTTTTCTAGTGTGACTACCATTGAATAAGAAATTGATGACGATGAAGGATCAGTTCTTGACCAAAAACCTACAACTAGCAACCCAGAAGCAGAAACAATGTTATCAAAGTGCATCGACTGGTTTGAAATGCAAGAGGAGGTAAATGCAACACAGATGCTACTTCTGTATAAGATACGGAACATCGCTGCGCAGAAATCTCCAGCCTCAAAGACACAGACATTATTTTTCAGTAACGTAGGTTTATAGTATTACAATACATTTCTGTACATTACTACTCTTATATTGAAGGTAATATTGATCGTTTTATAAAATTAAATGCAATATGTATGTATTATTCACTTTTAAAGGATTTTATTTTAATTTTCGTCACAAGCCCGCAGTGAAATCATGTTACTGTTAGTTAGTTAGTTAGTCGCAGTTCCAACTTCACAGCAACGGGTCGTCCCCATTATGCTCCGTTCCTGTGCCAGTGAATATCACACAAAACGCTCCCCACTGCCCAATGTCAAAAGTGGAAAAGACAGGAGTCTCGACAAACAACAGCCATCACAGATACACTGTGCATAATGCCGCCGCCAGAATGTCAAAACACCAGTCCCCCACGAAACACCCAATTCATCTCTGATGGAATCGGCAGTCATTTTCCTATCTGGATGTTTCCTAGATGTTCACACACATAGTCCACGAAAATACAGTTCATCACGGACGGTAGTGGCAGTCAACCTGAAGCCCAGCAGCCACGCATTTCTGCATAAGGCAAAAACCGGTCAACTCTGGGACATAGCCACCTGCCATCGCTCCGAACATGCAGTCACGTTCCAAATAAAAACTTGGGCAGATTCAAAAGCACTTCACACGAAACTCACAGCTCACAGTGTCGCGCCACGCACTCACTCAGTAGCAGGGCGACGGAACCATCAAGCCTCCTTAGTCACCTCTTACAACATGCGTTGCTGCAGTGTTGCTATTCTTTGCTTCCATTATGGGCCCCGGCAACACACGGGAGTTGCTGTACATATGTATAGAATTAAGAGATTTATGTTATCCGTCTATTCGTTTCTCCATCACGGCCATGGTTCGGACGACGACGGCTAATCGAAGTTTTACTGTAATGAGACAATGCGTAAACTAATAATAAATGTGCGGTGTATAGTTATTGTGTATGTGTGTATATAAGTGTATATACGTGTATATATTTAAGGGGAAAACACACACACACACACACACACACATCTGTACGTTCCATTGTTTCATCAATGCTACAATCTAGTGTATCATAAAGTGAATTAGGTTGCATTGCTTGGTTACTCCTGCTGCCAGTGCAACTTCATTACGAAAGCATTTCTTCGAAGTCTTCGTTCTCTAGCCATGGTTAGTGTTTAATGTGCTTGCTGACCTAGATAGTGGTCAGTTAAATTAAAAGTAAAGGTATCCTTACGAGAAACATGGGCACCCCAGATGCACTGACAGGGGAACGTAATACTCTCAAGTAGAACTTTCAACTCAATGGTTACCGCATAAAGAGACACTTCCACCCGCCGAAACAAATTCCTAATGAAACATCAGTACGCAAACTCGTGATGTTTATTTAACTGGTATTATAGTTATCAGATTAGTTAGTTAGTTAGTTAGCTAGCTAGTTAGTTAGTTAGTTAGTTAGTTAGTTAGTTAGTTTGTTTGTTAGTTAGTTGGTTGGTTAGTTAGTTAGCTAGTTAGTTAGTTGGTTGGTTAGTTAGTTACTTAGTTAGTTAGTTAGCTAGCTAGTTAGTTAGTTAGTTAGCTAGTTAGTTAGTTAGTTGGTTGGTTAGTTAGTTAGCTAGTTAGTTAGTTGATTAGTTAGTTACTTAGTTAGTTAGTTAGCTAGCTAGCTAGCTAGTTAGTTAGTTAGTTAGCTAGTTAGTTAGTTAGTTGGTTGGTTAGTTAGTTAGTTAGCTAGTTAGTTAGTTAGTTAGTTGGTTGGTTAGTTAGTTAGCTAGTTAGTTAGTTAGTTAGCTAGTTAGTTAGTTAGTTAGTTGATTGGTTAGTTAGTTAGCTAGTTAGTTAGTTGGTTAGTTAGTTACTTAGTTAGTTAGTTAGCTAGCTAGTTAGTTAGTTAGTTAGTTAGTTAGTTAGTTAGCTAGTTAGTTAGTTAGTTAGTTAGTTGGTTGGTTAGTTAGTTAGCTAGTTAGTTAGTTGGTTAGTTAGTTACTTAGTTAGTTAGTTAGTTAGTTAGTTAGTTGGTTAGTTAGTTAGCTAGTTAGTTAGTTGGTTAGTTAGTTACTTAGTTAGTTAGTTAGTTAGCTAGCTAGCTAGTTAGTTAGCTAGTTAGTTAGTTAGTTAGTTAGTTAGTTAGTTAGTTAGTTGGTTGGTTAGTTAGTTAGCTAGTTAGTTAGTTGGTTAGTTAGTTACTTAGTTAGTTAGTAAGCTAGCTAGTTAGTTAGTTAGTTAGTTAGTTAGTTAGTTAGTTAGTTAGTTAGTTAGTTAGTTAGTTAGTTAGTTAGTTAGTCCCGGTTCCAACTTCACGGCAACGGGTCGTCCCCAGTATGCTCCATTCCTGTGCCTAGTGAATATCACACAAAATGCTCCTCACTGCCCTATGTGAACAATGGAATAGACAGGAGTCTCGGCAAGCCAACAGCCCGCACAGGTACACTGTGCATAATGCCGCCGCCAGAACAACACGAAAGTCCTCCGCGAAAATCACAGTTCATCGTCGATGGAAGCGGCAGTCACTAAAAAGACTTCATTGACCCAGGTTTTATCCCATATGGCTCGGTCTCTTTCCATAGGGCGACCCGCTGAAAGCGTCGCACAAAGCACGAGCTCCGTAGCTCCAGCGACAACTCCCAGAAGTCTCCTGGAAAATGCACTCCTGAACCGGAAAGGCAAACCAGTCAATTCAGCAACAACCGTCCGCGATCGTTCCGAACATGCATTTCACGCTACAAACAACCACAGACAGATGTAAAAACATTTCACGCGAAATTCACAGCTCACAATTTCGCGCCACGCACTCACTCAGTAGCAGGGCGACGGAACCATGCACTACCAGTCCAACATGAGGAAAATGCGAATGCAAACCGTAGCCACAAGCGTAAACACTCCAGGGGCCTTAACGGTTTAAATACCTATCCGTCAATTTGGGGAACGGAAGTCCCAATAGACTGTAGACAAAGTCTCAGCCCAATTCCTCTTTAGTCCCATCTTACACATGCATGGAAGGCAACAATGTTACTGTTCTTCGCTTCCCTTATGGTCCCCGGCAACACACGGGCCATGTCAATATCATGTCAATATCATGTCAATACCATGTCAATATCATGTCAATATCATGTCAATACCATGTCAATATCATGCCAATATCATGTCAATATCGGCCGCCTTCGCATCCCGGGACATTTCATGGTGCTCTTTTTAGACTGGGTATACCTGAGAGCCAGGGTAGATATTTAGACAAAGATTATACTCAAATAATGATACTTGCTGACTCCACTCAAATAATGATACTTGCTGACTCCACTCAAATAATGATACTTGCTGACGCCACTGTCACGGAACCACTGTGGTTAACGATAAGATGATAACATTTACAAAAGACAGTCTGTGTTCACAGCTGCAATTGTTTGTTGCTGGTAAGGGTGAGATCAAAGGAACCGCCCGTCTTTGAGAATTCCCGGGAAAACCGGGAAAATATGTCGACTGTTGTTTTGCCGAATCGCGAGATAAAAGAAAGACGGTTGCGTTGGTTGAGAAAAGGGGAATAACTTTTCTTATGAAGTTAGGGACGGATTGTCTGCCCCTGGGGACACTTGTTGTTGACAGGAGGATGACGTCACTGGGACAATCCCCGACTGTATGAAAAACAAACTTGTTGCCGCGAGTGTGAAGAATGTGATTTAACTAGACTGACGTGTTGTCTAGCTCAGTTTTAAATATTGAAAAGAATCTCGTGTGTTCGGTATCAATTAACATTGAGGAACATGTGTCTTTCATGGCAAAGTGTAGATTCGATTCAGGAATTGAGGTAGGATTTCATAAGGTTCCCTCAGTTTACGAAGATCAGAAGATAAAACATCAAATGTTTACTATTATGGAGAACTTAGTGCGGGAAGAGCTATTCAGAGGCTTTTGCACTGGCCCATGAGAAAAAGAATCTGAAGGAACATGGCTCTAATGAGCCAAACCATATAAGTAGCCAGCAGATGACTTCTTAGTGATAGGGATCACAGAAGTAAGAGTGTTTATTTTCACACCACATGCGAAACGAACAATAGAGTGTTTATTTCCACACCACATGTGAAACGAACAATAGCGTGTTTATTTTCACACCACATGTGAAACGAACAATAGAGTGTTTATTTTCACACCACATGTGAAACGAACAATAGAGTGTTTATTTTCACACTACATGTGAAACGAACAATAGAGTGTTATTTTCACATCACATGTGAAAAGGACAATAGGAATTAAATTAAGGAACACTAACAGTGTAATTGTGAAAACGGTAAGACCTTTAGGAATGAATCACTTATTTCAAGGGACAGTGTTTCGTGTTTTCACTAGGCAAGGATGTTTTAAGTCTCAGAACAATAGGGACATTTAATAACATGGTGTGTGATAGATTCGGGATCAGTATCGGACTATATCCGTGATTTGTGACCAGGTATCCGGGTCATCAAAAAGCTACCGGAGGAAGTCAACATCGAGCAGGAGGGACACATCGTTTGGTGAGGTTATCGTAAACTGAACTCTGATGATGTTGTGTGATCCTTACTGGGATGATCCGACTTGGTACCTGAGCTGTTCGGTCTGATTCTGCAGATACACTAACGTATACGACATACATTCTACACATACACTTCTCACATACATACACTTTTCTTCATTAAATTAATTTTTGTATTAATTTTAGAAGCTAGAGTTGTTTAGTATGTTGTTTTGGGGAAATGTGAGAGGGGGCATGATCCAGTGGTGAGAGAGAGAGAGAGAGAGAGAGAGAGAGAGAGAGAGAGAGAGAGAGGGAGAGAGAGAGAGAGAGATGGAGAGAGAGAGAGAGAGAGAGAGAGAGAGAGAGAGAGAGAGAGAGAGAGAGAGAGAGAGAGAGAGAGAGAGAGGTATCCATTGAGTGTTGTGGACGGAATCTGGTGGATTCTCCAGAATAATGATATGGGGTTACAAATAATGTGGGCGTTGATTCCCCTCACTCCAGGGACAACATAATAAATAAATCCACGACATCCACTCAAATAATAATACATACTGACTCTACTCAAATAATGATAAGTACTGACCCCACTCAAATAATGATACATACTGACTACACTCAAATAATAATACATGCTGACTCCACTCAAATAATGATACTTGTTGACACCACTCAAATAATGATACTTGCTGACTCCACTCAAATAACAATACATACTGACTCCAGAAAAATAATGATACAAACTGACTCCACTCAAATAATGATATATACTGACTCCACTGAAATAATGATACATACTGACTCCAGAAAAATAATGATACATATTGACTCCACTGAAATAATGATACATACTGACTCCACTCAAATAATGATACAAACTGACTCCCCTCTAATAATGATACATACTGACTCCACTCAAATAAAGATACATGCTGACTCCACTCAAATAATAATACATACTGACTCCACTCAAATAATGATACTTGCTGACTCCACTCAAATAATGATACTTGCTGACTCCACTCAAATAATGATATGTGCTGTCTACACTCAAATAATAATACCTACTGACTCCACTAAAATAATTATACATACTGACTCCACTCAAATAATGATACATTCTGATTCCACTCAAATAATGATACACTACTGACTCCACTCTAATATGATACTTGCTGACTCCACTCAAAATAGTGATAAATACTGACTCTACTCTAATAATGATACTTGCTGACTCCACTCAAATAATGATACTTGCTGACTCAACTCAAATAATTATACATGCTGACTCCACTCTAATAATGAAACATACTGACTCCAATCAAATAATGATACATACTAACTTCACTCTAATAATGGTACATACTGACTCCACTCAAATAATGTTACATAATGACTCCACTCAAATAATGATAATACTGACTCCACTCAAATAATGATACTTGCTGACTTCACTCAAATAATAATACATACTGACTCCACTGAAATAATGATACATATTGACTCCACTCAAATAATGATAATACTGACTCCACTCAAATAATGCTACTTGCTGACTCCACTCAAATAATGATACATTCTGACTCCACTCAAATAATGATACATACTGACTCCACTCAAATAATGCTACTTGCTGACTCCACTCAAATAATGATACATACTGACTCCACTCAAATAATGATACATACTGACTCCACTCAAATAATGATACATACTGACTCCACTCAAATAATGAGAATACTGACTCCACTCAAATAATGATACATACTGACTCCACTCAAATGATACATACTTACTCCACTCAAATAATGATACATTCAAATTATTAGTCCAAAATAATGTTACATTCAAATGATTCCAGTTAAATAATGTTACATTTAAATGATCCACCTAAATAACTATACATTGAAATGATTAGACTCAAATAAGCATATGATATAATCAAATTATCCACCCAAATAATGATAGATCTCAATTATTCCACTCAAATAATGGTAAATTCAAATGATTAAACCCACATAATGATACATTCAAATGATTCCATTTATATAAGGATACATTTGAACGATTTCACTTAAATAATGATATATTCAAATGATTCCACTCAAATAATGCTACATTCAAATGATCGACGAAATAATGATACATTCAAATGATCCACCCACGTAATGATAGAATCAAAAGATCCACCCAAATAATGATACATTCAAATGGTCCACTAAATTAATCATACATTAAAATAATTCCACTCAAGTAATTATACATTCAAATGAACTACTTAAGTTATGATACATTCAAATGATTCCACTCAACTAATGATACATTCAAATGATTCCACTCAAATAATCATAAATTCAAATGGTCCACCCAAATAATGGTACATTCGAATGATTCTACTGAAATAATGATATATTCAAATGATGCAACTCAAATAGTGATATATTAAAATGATCCACTTAAATAATGATTCATTCAAATGATCCCACTTAAATAATGGTACATTCGAATGAACCATCGAACCATCGACCTGGTTTGTATTAACAGTGGCTGTGTCACCAGGACAGCAAGCCGTCCAGGCGATGAGGACAGTGCTATTGATCTGGCGCTAGTTTCACCTTCACTCACTACAGTGTGTAGATGGGGTGTCCTAGGACACCATGGCAGCGACCACCACCCGTGCAGCATATTGGTGGAGAAAGGCAGAACCAGGCAGCACAAGCTAAAGGTAAAGACGTTCCAGTATGACAGTACAGGGCAAGATGTGGTGAGTAAAATAAGACGTGACAAGCGCAGAACGTTCCAGGGCAGGAAAAAAAGCTGGGAGCAGCCACCGTGGTGGAGTTTCGAGGTGGAGAAGGCTTGGGTGGATAAGCGTAGTGCTGTAAGGAGATGGCAAAATGCCAAGAAGAACAGAGCTGGTCATCCTAGTCCCTGCTTGCACTTAGAAAGAGAGATGCACACAAAAGTAAGCTATTTCAAAAAACTGGTCAAGGTGGTTAAAAGCGAAAAATGGGCAGAGGTGTGTCAAAGAGTAAGCACAGACAAGTCACTGAAATTGTTCTGGCGACTACATAAAAGCATGAGTGGTGTAGTCAAGAATAAGAGCATTTCAGACTTCCAAGGTGCTGACCTCACCTGGCAGAGGACTGACGAGGACAAGGGCAAAGCCCTCTTTGAACGCTACCTTGAGCAGGGCAACCAGACAGACATGGGAGGCCGAAATCTGGCCAAGGAGGTCACCTCAGACAGATGCAAGGCCCAGAACACTTCGGAGGAAGACACAGTGACAGTGAAAGAAATCAAGGCTGTGCTTCGACGATCAAAAAACAGTGCTCCAGGTCCTGATGGCATAAGATACGACGACATAAATAGGTGTACCGACAATGAGCTAGAGAAATTAGCAGACATGTACAACAACAGTATAGGGAGTGCTAGCATCAAGGAGGAATGGTTACACAGCTATCTGATTCCCTTGCCGAAGCCTGACAAAGACCACAAAAAAATTCAGGGATATCGAATTATAACCATGCAGAATACAATAGGCAAGCTGCTGGAGAAGGTAATTGCCAGGAAAATATCAAGCCAACTAGAGAGGCAAGGTGTTTTCCCACCTACCCTGGGTGGGTACCGTCCAAAAAGAGAAACCTGGACCAATGCAGCAGTCTTTGCCCAGGATGTCTATGAAGGTTTCCACGCAGGCACTGAAACCGTTGCTGCAGCGATTGATCTTGAGGACGCATACAACAGAGTACCACTGGATTTTTTAATGTTTCAGCTTCTTGAACTAAACGTAAGTCCATTCCTCCTTAGTTGGATCGCTGCAGCCCTCTACCAACGGAAAGTAGTTTTTAGATGTGGCAGTTGGACTTCGGAACCAACAACAATATATCCTGGCCTACCACAGGGATCGCCATTATCTCCGGTACTGTTCAACGCCTACACAGTGAGAATCACCAGTGAGCAGATCACTGGACCTGGCAGGACATTGTCGTATGCCGATGATATTTTAGTGTATCGTCAGGGTAAGGATAGAGAGGAGGTTGCTGTGGAACTACAAACCGAACTCAATCGCATAAGTACTTGGTGTGATGAAGCTGGGGCAATGGTCAACCCAACAAAGGCAACAGTGACTTGGTTCTCTTTGAATAATCATATTGTCAACAATCCAACACCAACTGTAATGCTGTGTTCAGAGACGGTGGAAAGAACGCAGGCAATGAATTACCTGGGAATACGGTTTGATCGAAGCCTTGCTTATAATGTGCACATAGACCAGGTGATAACAAAGGCCAAGCGGGGTTTGGCAGCGATGCGGGTGATGGCGGCAGCAAACTGTGAGCAGCGCCATCTATGTCTTCTGTACGAGGGGCTGGTCATGTCTGTTTTGGAGTATGCAATGGCAATCCTGACTCTCAGCCATACGCAGATAGAAAGGATGGAAAGGATACAGAATGAAGCAATGCGCATTATTCTTGGATGTACAAGAGATACAGCATGCAGGGCGATGCGCTACCTTCTTGATTTTCCAACCATTGAAGAGAGAATACAAGTTTGCAGGGCACGTGCCTACCTCAGAATTAACGCAAACACACAACATCCACTGCATAGTGAAATTAGGACGGTGAAGGGCAGCAGGTTAAAAAGAGGACGGTCGTGGATGGGTCAAGCCGAAGACATTCTTCAACAGGTGTGTTCACTTGAGGACTTAGAACCTGGCGAGGAGTGGGTGCAAGTGCCAACAGACTTCTGCACATCCTTTTCAGTTTGCATCCAACTAGATAGAAAATGCAGACAAGAAAATCCGGCTGCTGTTGAGGCTGAAGTACAAGCGTTGATTTTCGAGAATTCGCTAGACGGTGACGCGGTCATCTACACAGATGGGTCGGTCGTCCGACATGTGAGAAGCTCATGGGCCTTTACAGCTCGGGCCGGAGGGAGAATTGTGAAGGAGGACTCTGGTGCTTTCACTGAAACCACAAGTAGCCTGACCATGGAAGTCATGGCAGTAAGTAAAGCAATAACATGGCTCGAGACACAGACATTCACTAGGGCTTGTTTCCTTAGCGACTCAATGAACATGATCAAGAGGATAGAGGAGGGGTCGATCCGAAGAGAGTGGTTGCTGCCTCTGAAGCGGTCTAGGCTGGCAAAGATTAGTTTCATCTTCGTGCCAGGTCATGCGGGAGTACAAGGAAATGAGCGGGCTGACAAGCTCGCAGGTGAGGCTACTGTGGAGGGCGGACGCGCCATGGACCAGGCTGACATTCTGAATGCTCTACGAGAAGTGAGACTTTTGCGAGAACCAAGTGATGACTGGGAATCTACAACAATGGCCAGACTGCGGGAGCAGCAAATTAAAAGAGGGGTGGCCAAACAAGAACACTACGCAGGAAGCCAAAGAAGATTGATAAACCAACACAGAACTGGCGTCGTTAGCCGCTACACGCTGCGGGATTTGCTGAGGAGGGGATCCGAGCACTTATGGACTGAATGGTTCGATGTGCAACGAGGATGATCTGTCGACTAACTAACTAACTAACATTCGAATGATCCACTCAAATAATCATACATCCAAATGATTCTACCCAAGTAATGATACATTCAACTGATCCACTTAAATAATGATACATTCAAATAATTCCACCCAAATAATACATTCAAATTATTCTACCCAAATAATACATTCAAATAATTCCACTCAAATAATGATACACTGAAATGATTCCACTCAACTAATAATATTTTCAAATGATTCATTGAAGATGAAATGTTTGTTTGTTTGTTTGTCCTTTATGCATTCCCGAACGGTCCATCCAATTGAGATGAAATTTTGTACACATGCTGTTCTCATTCCCGCGGTTCCAACTGACATAGTTAGTTTAAAAACAGTTTTGTACATAAAACAACATTATTTAAAATATTGCAAGAGGACTTAACTTTAAAAAAATTATATCAAGGGACATTACTTTTAGTAGCATTGCTATATTATGTAATTTAAATAACTGTTGTATTTTTCTTAAAGTTTTATAAATGTTTAAAGGAGTTATCTACAGTCATATGCGTTATAAACAAAGTAATAAAAACGATAAGGCATCTTCAAAGTTTTCATAATAATAATGCATCTATTTTAGATTTTTCGATTCGTGAAAATGTTCTAACTGATCTTTTTATTTCTCTTCGATATCTATACTGAATAATGTAATTTTTTTGGAGAGAAAATTAGTTGCATATCCTTTGAAGTACGCCGCAGTCAACCCAGCATTTATTTGGTGTTCGTGATATCTTGGTAAGTTTACTTTCAGTAGTTTCAGGTTGCCCTTTTTAGTTATTGGAATGAAGATAGTTCTCTTCCAATCTTTTGGCCACATACCATATTTCCATATCTTCTACTATATATATGTGTGTGTCCTTTATGCGTTCCCGAACGGTCCATCCAATTGAGATGAAATTTTGTACAGATGCTGTTCTCACTACCGCGGATCCAACTTACATAGTTAGTTTAAAATCAACCAAATTTTCTTCAAGCACGAAATAAAAATGCATTACCAGCTTCAGAAACAGACGAGCAACGGGAACGGGGCATCAGAAACAGACAAGCAACGGGAACGGAAATGGGAGCATCAGAAACAGACGGGGAACGAGAACGGGAGCATCAGAAACAGACGAGGAACGGGAACGGGAGCATCAAAAACAGACGAGCAACGGGAACGGGAACGGGAGCAGGGGTCGAACGCGTACTATGTGCGCTTAGAGAAATGTATTTGAATATATAATGACTACTTATATGAATTCAGTGAGACGCTCCCCACCAGGGACTGGGCGAAGCCAGGCCAGGTCGTCTAGTCTATATATATATATAAAACACAATGTATGTCCGTATGTATGATATTTATGAGTTCGCGAACGGTTTATCCGATTGAGATGAAATTTTCTACACGTGTTCTTCTCATTCCCGTGCTGCCAACTGGCATAATTTGTTAGTTTACAAACAGTTATTTACGTAATAAAATTTAATGTTTTAATTACATTATAATTTATATATAGCAAGGGGACTTAACTTAATAAAAGTTATATCAAGGGACATAACTTTTAGTAGTTTTAAATTTTTTAAATTTAAATAATTGTTGCATTTTGCTCAAAGATTTATAAAATGTTTATCTACAGTTATCTACAGGCATATGCGTTATAATATATAATGATAACATCTTTAAGGCATCTTCAAAGTTTTCATAAAAATAATGCATCTATTTTAAATACGTGAAAATTTTATAACTCATCTATACAGTCATCCCAGCATTTATTGGGTTTTCGTGATATCTTTGTAAGTTTACGTTCAGTAGTTTCAGATTGCCCTATTTAGTTATTGGGATGAAGATTGTTCTCTTCCAATCTGTTTGCCGTATTTCCGGGAACGAGAACGTGAGCTTATATGACTACTAATATGAATTTAATGAGACGCTCCCCAACAGGGCCTGGGCGAAGCCGGGCCGGGTCGTCTTTTTTGGGAACGGGGGCAGGGGCCGAATATGAATTAAATGAGACGCTCCCTGCCAGGGGATGGTCGAAGCCGGGCCGGGCTTCTTTTTTGGGAATGGGAACGAGAGCAGGGGCCGAATATGAATTAAATGAGACGCTCCCCGCCAGGTGCTGAGCGAAGCCGGGCCGGGTCGTCTTTTTGGGGAACGGGAGCAGGGACCGAAAATGAATTAACTGAGATGCTCCCGCCCTAACCCTGGGACTGGGCGAAGCCGGGCCGGGTCGTCTAGTATTGTATATACGGTGCTAGCACCCATATGTTGTCTACGTCAGTCAGCTGACTGGTCATGTGGTCAAACATCACGCCGCCAGGCTTATTTTCCTCCCGAACTATTTCCTTGCCTTATGCCTGTGTTGGACTGTGTCAACCAAGCAGCCCAGGTCATTTTGTAAAAATGCATCTCGATGAAGACTCAAACACAGGCAAGCATGCAAATAATTATGCAGTTGAAATAACGATTCCCTCAAATAATGATTCCACTCAAATAATGATTCCCTCAAATAATGATTCCGCTCAAATAATGATTTTGCTCAAAAAATGATTCCGCTCAAATAATGATTCTGCTCAAATAATTATTCCGCTCAAATAATTATTTCTCTAGAATAATGATTCCGCTCAAATAAGTGTTCCACTCCGAACCAGAAATAATTATGGATATCATGAGTTAATGTACTATGTTATCAGATTATGAAAAACTTCTTCTTATATTCCATGCTATGTGGCGTAGGTGATCATGTATGTCCACAACCTTCTATCTCGCCTACTGCTAATGAAATGCTAAAAGTTGTAATATGTAATATTATTACTAATATATTATAATAATATAATATGTAATATTATTACATTAAACGTGTTTATGCATTTTAATGTATGGATGGTTCTACAATAGAAGAATCATAAGTACTGGGAGAATTTGGAGTAGATATATTAACCAAAATGTTGAATGACATTTACAGCGATGGATATCTGCCAAGCGATATGCTGAAACCGGTATTTATATCTATACCAAAAAGACGAGGAGCAATTGAATGCGAAGATTTTCGTAAAATTAATCTCACAAACCATGCCACTAAGCATCTACCATTGGCTTCATTGGCACCTGCCGTCTTGACAGACGATAGTTTGTGCTTTAAAAAGGCATAATAACTTTTACCTATGGCGGTAGCGAATGTGACTGATAAGGCCAATTTGCGCTGTGAATGTCCGTTCACAGTGGGTGCACGTGAACACGTTGTCATTTCCACCATCATGCACCATCTTACGTCTCACACGCTCGGTGTGTGACTTATCTGCAATAATTTTCTCCTTTGTCTTTATTCCATTTCTGATGTTTGCCCTTCATGCAACACGTTCAGTGGCGAGCTGCTCCCAATGTGCATTATCAATGCCTGTATCAATCATGTCCCGCTTACACACATCTTTGTATCGTAGTAGAGGCCGACCCTGAGATCTCTTACCCATCTGTAATTCACCAAAAAAGATGTCCTTTGGTATTCTACCATCATCCATCCTCCTAAAATGTCCTATCCATCTAAGTCTACGAAGACTGAGCATGAATAAACCGTCACACAACCTGATCTTTCCAATACTTCAGTATTTGTGATTTTGTCTTGCCACTTAATACCAAGAATTCTTCGCAGACACCGCATATGAAAGCTGTTTAAACGTTTCTCTTGGTGTGAGTCCAGGTTTCACTGCCATAACGAAGAGTACTAAGGACACAGGCTTGATATACAAGGACTTTTGTTTTGGCAGTAAGCTTCCTGTTCTCCCAGACTCTTTTTTCTTAACCTGTTCATTGTTGTTTCTGCCTTACCAATCCGTATTTTGATTTTCTGATCTAGGGATAATTTGCTATTTACCACTGATCCTACATATGTAAAATGGTCTATCATCTCTAGTTCGGCGTCGTCAATAAAGATTGATGGTACCCCATGTGCACCTTGTGACATAATCTGTGTCTTCTTTTTGCTAATTGTTAAACCAAATTCAGAACAAGCATTGGAGAATGCAGACAGTAGACATTGCAATTCTTCCTCAGAGTGGGTCGTAACTGCAGCATGATCTGCAAAAAGCAACTCTCTGATCAGTACCCTCCTAATTTTGGTCCTGGCCTTCAATCTCTGAGCATTGTAGAGGCCGCCATCTGAGCGCGAGTGAATGTATATACCACAATCCTGATTACGAAAGGTATATTTCAGTAGAAGTAAAAGGTATATTCCAAAGAGGGTGAGAGCTAGTACACAACCTTGCTTTAATCCACTCTTGATTTCAAACTCTTCAGAAGTTGCACCATCAAACTTGATTATACCCTTCATGCCTGTGTGGAACGATTCCACAATGGACAGAAGAGTTGGTGGGCAGCCAATCTTCTTTAGTGCCTTGAATAGACCCTCACGACTGACCAAATCAAATGCCTTTGTGAGGTCGATGAAGGCAATAAACAGTGGTTGAGTCTGTTCACGGCATTTTTCTTGCATTTGTCGCAATGAGAATATCATATCAATGGTAGACCGGTTCTGTCGAAAGCCACACTGTGATTCGGGGTAGACTTGATCTCCTAGGACTTGAAGTCTGCTCAAAACAATTCCGGCAAATACTTTTCCAACAATACAGAGAAGTGAGATACCCCTATAGTTGTTGCAGTTGCTCTGATCGCCCTTGTTCTTGTACAGTGTTATGATGCTTGAATCTTTGAAATCCTGGGACTTTTCCTTCTCGCCAGCATAGCTCTATTAGCTGGTGGACCTGTAGAGTGAGTGTGTCTTGTCCACTCCTGATAACCTCTATTGGAATCCCATCCTTACCTGAAGCCTTGCCAGATGCAAGTTCATTTATAGCACACTTAACTTCTGTTATGGTCGGAATGTGTCCAGGTGGTCAAAAGTTGGTAGAGCCTCTATGGCGTTGAGGGCATCATCCGCTAGTTTGGTCTCACTTGAGATAAAGCTCCAAATAGTGCTCTACCCATCTGTCCATCTGCTGTTTCTTATCCGTGATGATTTCTCCAGTCAAGGTTCTCAATGGTGCACTTCTTTTGATCACTGGACCACAGGCTTTCATTATTTCTTCATACATGCTTCTTACGTTTCCCTTATCACTTGCGATTTGAATGGACTCACATAACTTGATCCAATAATCATTTGCACACTGCCTGGCAGCCTTTTGCACATCCTTCCTAGCTTACCTTAGCTCACTCAGAGTGTTACGCATTGGCCTTTCCTTGTTTCTTAAGAGAGCTACCTTCTTCTTATCAATCAAGGGCTGCAGTGTCTCGCTGTTTGCCGCAAACCAGTCCTGCCTCTTATGATCCACAGTGCCGTAAACCCCTACGGCAGTTTTATAAATAGTTTCCTTAATTTGACACCTCTTTTCATTTACTGTAAAATTTTCTGGTGTATCAGTGAAAGCGTCTTCAAGTTGCTGTTGAAATTCAAAGCACTTTCCAGGATCGTGAGTGTTAATAATATTAATCCTGGGGCTAGATTTGCGTTTAGCTATGTAGATTCTCTTTGGTCTCAGTCTAACCCTTGCAACAACCAAAGAATGATCCGTATCACAGTCAGCACTGTGGTAACTTCGAGTCAATGATATATGGTTCAGATGTTGTCTTCGTGTGATGATGAAGTCCAGCTAGTGCCAATGGCCGGATCTTGGATGTTTCCATGTGACCTTATGCATCTGTTTTGTTTTAAAAAAGGAGTTTGTAATACATAGGTCATAACTGGTGCAATGCTCCAGCAGCCTTTGCCCATTTTCATTCATGCGACCGATGTTGTATTTTCCCAGGCACACTGGCCATGAACTCTCGAGTCCTTGCCCACACGAGCATTGAAATCACCGAGCATATTAATGTAGTCAGATTTTGGAACTGCCTTGATCACGGAGTCTTAACTCCTCATAGAACGAATCCTTCACATCATCAGAGGAATCGAGTGTCGGTGCATATGCAGTAATAATGGTGGCAAAACCACAAGAGGTTGCCAAGCGCAGGGATAATAGTCTTTCATTTCCTCCTGCTCGAATTTCAATCATTCCCAGTAGCGAATTCTTCACTGCAAAGCCCACACCGTGTTGCCTTTTTTCTGCCTACCCTCTACCCTTCCAAAAAAAGGTGTAATTGTTTTCCCTGAGTGACCCTTCCTCAGCGAGGCGAGTCTTCTGCAGGCTTCTATAATTAATAAAATATAATTATGGAGCTAGCATATTCTTTACGCGACCACAAAGTGTAAATGGGGTTTTTCTGCATTTAAAGAATAAAATATCAAGGGACATAATGGTGTGGTAAGTATGGGAAATAATTATAACTAAAAATATTTCTATGATATCTCAAATTTATATTCCAGTTATTTAAGTACATAAAACTAATCTAAGATTTTCAAATAGCATATACTTACAGAAATTCACTATTTCTGTATGCTGTTTAAAAATTTTCTTGTATTAAGAAAACAGCTCAAATGATTTAAAGTATTTTATAATTGTAAATGAAAATGGTCCTCCAGCTTGGGGGTTAAAGTGTGGGGTTAACATCCCGCCTTTGTGAAAACACTGGTTTTTCTTCACAACGTAAAAATTTTTCGCCTTACCACTTCTGGCTTGGCGGCGGGCTTCTCTTGGCGTGTTCCTGCTATTTGTAATTTAAAATTATCCGGCTTGAAATAGCGACGGTTTACCTATCATCCTAATAGATATCCGCTCGCTCCATGATGTATATTTAATGGTATAATTTTTTTCCCATGTGGACAACATTTCACCTGGAAGTGATTTCTATAGTTTTTCACCACGTGTAGATTTGGATTTAAAATTTTCTCTTTCACGGATTATTCAAACATATCAGTGATATTAATTTTGTGAGAATGAATTCGATAGTTTTTTCACCACGTGTAGATCTGGATTAAAATTTCCTCTGTCACGGATTATTCAAATATATCAGTGATTTCAATTTTGTGGAAGTGTTTTTGATTGTTTTCACCACGTGTAAATCTGTATTAAAGATTTCCTCTGTCACGCATAAATATAAGATGGAAAACCAAATTGTAAAACGTGTCAAAGTCAACACGAGTGAAGGTTTCGGGGGAGGAGCGTTCCACCAAGCAAACACACTTGTGTTTTCAATATCAGGACCTCCTGTATTCCGGTTCAGCTACTCGCTGATGGCGAGCGTCTTGAGGGGACCTTGCTGGATCGGTAGGGAAGGGATAAAATCCATTTACCGTTTTGAGGACCCTAAAAAAATGGTACACTACACTGACACCGGAAGCAAAGGCGGGTCATTATGTACGGCTTCACGGGATGAAGCATGAACTACAGGATCCTAAATTAACTATTGTAATCGAAAACATAGAGAAGGAAAAGACCAAGGCTATGATTCACTGGATGCCTACAACCGCAAAGATTGAGACAGTGAAGCAAATAGCCGCGGATATTTCGGGAGATATAAATGCGGAAGTGCATAAACTTAAAAACAGCACGGACAAGTGGTTACTTCTGTGCAACCCAAACGAACCTCTGCCACTTTACGTGGACATGGAGTTGGACGGGGTAGAAGACAAGCTACACAGTCTCTTTATCACAGTAGGGGCGCCGTACGGTGTGTACAGTCTGTGAGGAAGACTCCCACTGGAGTAATAAATGTCTGGCAAAGTACAAACCCAGAAGAGACCTAGCCTGGCACAAAAGGTCACCTCGAACTCCCAGACAGATCAACATAGTAAGGAGGATGAAGACGGTTTCCAGCTGGTCAGTCGGAAAAGGGGACGCTCAACCAAGAGCCTGTCTGACGGCGAGAGCTCGGCACCTCCAGCCTGCCAAACACCTGTTACCACGCTGCCGCCCCTCAACAACCACGACTACCCTATACCGCCTGAAGCGTACAGGTCAAACAAAAAGAAATGTGTAAGTAATTATACTGAACAGATAACGACCAGCGCCATGACTGGAATATACAGTGGTAATATTAACACACTACCACGTCAAAGAAACCTGTCAGATTCTTCTCCACGCGTCGTTATTGACTTAGAAATTTCAAGCCCGGCGAAAGAATCTACTGACTATCTCTAGAAATGATAACATGTAACATGAATACAGACAGTTTGAAACAAGAAACATAATTATGCTCAACCTTTTCTTATATTACAACAAAAATGGCACGTAAATTAAAATAATGAGTATTAACATTCGAGGTATAAGATCCAAAATTAATCATCTTATACCACTCATACACAAATATAAACCTGATTTTATACTCATACAGGAAACTAACGTTAACACCGACAAACACGCATCATATATCACAGCATGCTTAGGTCTAAGACACTCATGTTTTAGTCTTAGTACTCAACATATCGGATTGGGTACAGCGATAATACAGGCATCGGACAGGTGGCAGATTATAGAGAAGGACAGGGACTGCCAGGGTAGGATAGCTATAGTACAGGTGGGAAATAACATACATAAATACACAATTGTTAACATACACGCACCGCCTGACTACAGAAATCAGCCGCTCTTCTACTAAACACTGGAAAATTTATTATCACGCTCATATCGGGGTCACAACATCATTTTAGGGGGTGATTTTAACTGCGTACTTTAGGCGAATGACCTTATATATGGAGATGTAAGAATGCAAATTAGAAACACAACAGGGGAGGAGGAACATCAATTAGACACATTGCAAAGAATTTTAGATATTCATGGGCTAACAGCCGCATACAGGCAGATGCATCCCCATGGAACAGATACAACACACACAAACAATGCGCATAGCAGAGAAGCGCGATTAGATAGAATTTATGCGCCCATAACACATCATATAAAACAAGTCAAGCATTTACAGGAGACACTGAACGTCACAGATCATAAGGCTGTAGTTGCAATAATAAACACAGTACAAGCAACGCCACATCTTAGAAGATCTCACCATTGGAAATTTAACAGCACACTTTTACAAAATCAGCACTATGTAGATTGCATAACAAAACTGATCCTCACATACACAAGCGATATACCAGAGGATAATGCACGAGAATTCTGGGAAACACTTAAACTATACGAGAGAGAACTCAAACACTAGCAGCAGTAATACACAAGCAAAAACTACAACAAGAAAAAGTATTGGAAAAGGCAATTAAGCTCTTACTACAGACAGACAAAACTTCACCACACATCATAGCATTACAGGAAGATATAGATCTCCACAGACATCACCAATTTCATGGGGCTTTACTGCGAACAAGGTTTCAAACTATAACACAAGAGATACCGAGTAAACAATACCTAGCTTTATAACAAAACATACAGCGCAGCAGACAGATAGACCAGATAATTGACAGGGAAGGAAATATACAAGTCGAGCCACAACAAATAGCCTTAGCTTTTGAAGATTATTATAAGAACATTTACACAGAGGAAAACACACAGGCGTAAGTACAAGAAAACTTTATTAAATTCACAAAACAACTTACAAAGGAACAGAAACTAACACCAGATACTGAATTAACACTAACAGATATAACACAAGCGGTTCACGGAATGCAGAAGGGCAAATCGCCTGGCCCTGACGGTATTACCGCTGAATTCTATCAGTTTTTCTTTCCTCTTCTAGGTCCCCTTTTACTAACAGTATTCTCTGAATCTTTCCACAAACGAGAACCCCCATCCAGTTTCAACACGTCTTACATCACTCTTATTCCGAAGGAGAACACCGACAAGACACTTTTAAAGAGTTACAGACCGATCTCGCTTTTAAAAGTAGACTACAAAAGTTTAACAAAGGCTTTAACGAATAAATTGAAACCAGTAATGGCATTTCTCATTCATGAAGACCAACAATGTAGTGTACAACACCGGAATATCCAGCAACACACACACACACACTTTATAAGGGACATCATCAACTACACATCTGTAAAACTGTCAGTCCTCAATTCTCTATTTAGATCAAGAAAAAGCATTCGACAGAATATCTCACTCATATCTCCACAAAACTCTCTCACACTGCAACGTTGGAAATTATTTTCGGACATGGGTAAAAATTTTATATTTGAAACCGGAAAGTCGGATTCTATTAAACCATACCCTAACCAATTCTGTCAGGTTGACTAGGTCAGTGAGACAGGGATGTCCCTTGTCCCCATTACTGTACGTTGTCGCTCTAGAGCCACTTCTAGAAAAGATACGACAGGACGACAATGTCAGGGGTACGTTCATACCAGGGAAGGGTGAACAAAAGCTGCGTGCTTATGCGGACGATACCATTTTATTTCCGACAACTGAGAAATCTGTACGGATCATTTTGGAAACGTTATCGTTTTTCGGCAAAGGGAGTGGGGAAAAATTAAACGTCCAAAATATCTACTATAATGGGCTTAGGCAAATGGAAAAATAAGGCGGATTTTCCATTTGACTTAACATCAAACAATCTTGTAAAACTGTACGGAATAGTCTTCCCATTTCAACCAAATCAGATACACAAAGGCACATGGCAAAATCTAGAGAAGAAAATACCAGATATGTTTACAGAGGTACAAATGCAAAACAACTACCATATTTGGTAGAAGTACCATTGTTAATACATATATAATTCCAAAAATACTATATCTGTGCACAAAAATACTATACCTAGACCCCCCCCCCCCCTCCCCACGTCAGACTGTCACAAACATAAATAAAGAGATTATACGCTTTGTGTTTGGCAGCACCATCTACAGTTTCAAACATACTACACTCTCGCAAGACAAAAAAGATGGAGGTATCGCCCTCCAAGACATAAAAACCAAAATACAGGCACTTAGGATCAAACCGTAGGCGAAATCCTTGTGTATTACTGCAAGGAATCACAGAAAAACACCCTTTAGCACACTATTACATTGGAATTAGGCTATCTTATTTAAAATCTATTAGGAATACATCCTCACATTACTTTGGTACTCTCCCAACATTTTACACAACATGTATTTCAGCCATTAAAGGACACGAAAAATTACTACACAAGAAAACACATACAATCTACAAGCATTTAGTTAAATTACAAGCAACTAAAGTACACCTCAGAAGTAAAAGAGGAAATAGATATTTCATAAAAGATTATACCGAAACTTTCTCTAATATTCACAACAAGCAGATTACCCCAAAAGCAAAGGAAATTACATATAGGTTGTTTACAGCATGACCCCAACAACAGAGAGAACAGCAAAAATAACTAAACAAATACTACAGTGTCAGCTTGGTAGATGGAACGTACAAGAATCAAAAGAGCACATCCATTACGAATGCGACACAATCATGCCAACAAGACATCTCCTACAAAACATCCTAACCACTCATACGAAACAAAGAACAGATGTTTACAAAGCAAGCATGATAAATTCCATTCCTTACTCCACACAAGACATCCACACAAAGCTACTTGTTCTATTGGCAGAGTACAGACATCTTATATGGACATTAAGAAACAAAGCATTATACAATTACAGAACAATCAACAAAGAAATTGTCCAAATACTTTATCAACAAAAAATCTCAAACATTCTAACCTTAGCCCCACAAGCGCAAATCCCGTAAGAGTTTTGCCTGAAGACAGCACATATTACAGAAGAAGCAAATAAATTAACAAAGGATACCACAACTGTAAATGTGTTTATTGGCGGTATTAATAATCTTACAATTATTATTATTATTATTATTATTATTATTATTATTATTATTATTATTATTAATACTTTTATTAATATTGCTACAATTATTAATAAATTTCCCATTATTATATTTGAATGTGCAACATGAAATATATTGTGGATGTGTGTCTGTGTCGTTGGCAGTAACATATGTATGCGTCTGGGTTTGGATGCAGGTGTGTGTGTGTGTGTGTGTGTGTGTGTGTGTGTGTGTGTGTGTGGTACATGTATTTGCAAGCGCATGTGTATGAGTGTGTGATTGTGTGTGATTGTGTGTGTGTGTGTGTGTGTGTGTGTGTGTGTGTGTGTGTGTGTGTGTGTGTGTGTGTGTGTGTGTGTGTGTGGTGTGTTCGCGCGTGTAGCAGCCTTTAAACCAAGGCGATATCTCAAGTATTAAAATGTTATAGGTAATGATATGGTTGAAAAGCAAAAATATGCATCACCATGTATAAACAAATTTAATGAGCCCTTTAAGTACCCAATAAGCTAAAGTGGCCGGTAGTGATCAGATTTTAAGTCCTTCCCAGACACTATCACAGCTTTGAACAGGCCATGGACTCTAATTGCTAGTTTTAAATCCCTGATTCTTGTCCCCCAAACAAAAGGGGGCATGGACATTTACAGGGCACTAGAGCGTCATCCTGTAATTTGACATCAGGCCAACAACACCAACAATGTGAACCTTCACCTAGGTAGCCAAGTGACTTAGAAATTACAAAGAAGCCACATTTTAATGGGAATGATAATTTAAAGTTTATTGCCCTAGCTCACAGCATTCACTGTACTGCTATCTCCAAAAATCCTGATATAGATCAAGATAAAATGATGTGTGTGTGTGTGTGTGTGTGTGTGTGTGTGTGAGATGTGTGAGAGAGAGAGAGAGAGAGAGAGAGAGAGAGAGAGAGAGAGAGAGAGAGAGAGAGAGAGAGAGAGAGAGAGATGGACAGGTGTAACATACATTTTGCTTGTGGGAGTGGAAATGAAGCAAATGCAAGGCATGTGTGTTTACATGCACTATGCCATAAATCTCATGTTATCATAACTGTATATATGTATGTATTTGTTTTATTCACGCATGTGACACCTAACACTCACAAACGGCAACGCTCTGTAATATACACAAACAAAAGAAAAACACATTACACCCTGTAAATATACAATGCATTGTATGAAATAAACGTTTAATTTAAAAATAAATAAGTCTCGAAGTCACAAATAAGAATCCCCACATTTGGTGAACGGTTTCCAGTAACAAGTGGACACTATGAACAAGCAAAGATTAAGTAATGCACCCCTTCAATCCCAGTAATGAAAAAATTCACTATTAAATCACACACAACGAAAAAAATTATATGTCTCGAAGTCTTTGTAGGGCAGCAATTGTAATTACTCCAGTGTTGCCATTTTGACGCTTTTCGCGCTAACTTTAGTGCTTTTTCAATTCATGTAATGCCAAAATTTTGCATTTAGCGCGGCCGCGCGAATTTGGTGCTTCACATTTTTTTTTTTTTTTTTTTGCTCCTTCGACAGAATTTCCCACACTTACCTGCATAGGACACTAGAACACTGCAACATAGGAGAGTACTACAGGCAGTGGATACAGATCTTGTATACAAATCCTGAGAGCAAAGTGTTGATGAACCATTCACTGACAGCCAGCTTCAAGCTCACGAGATCCGTAAGACAGGATGCCACTTATCACCACTCCTGTATGTGCTCACCCTAGAACCTTTACTAGAGAAGATACGACAAGACACTAGTATTAAGGGAACCTTCCTGCATGGGATAGGAGAGCTGAAGCTCATCGCTTATGCAGATGACACTGCTTTCTTTCCCACTAGCAACACATCAATAAGGAACATACTCCACACCTTTACATATTTTGGAAAAGGCAGTGGAGCCAAAGTTAATGTACAGATATCACAGATAATGGACCTGGGAAAGTGGAAACAAAAGTCTGATTTCCCTGCAGACATGAGACAAAAAAAACCATAAAGCAGTATGGGATCACATTTCCATGTGATCCCACAGAAATACACAGACAGACATGGCACGCACTGACCCAACAGATCGCAGACATGTTACACAGGTATAGGTACAAAATATCCACAATATTTGGTAGAAGGACAATAGTCAACACATACATAATACCCAAAATAATATACTTAGCGACAGTACTTGACCCTCCCAAACAGACCGTCACAGACATAAACAAACAAATCAGAAACTTCATCTTCACCAACACAATACACAGCAGACAGCACAAAGCTCTCATACAAGACAAAAAACAAGGGGCCATTGCACTACAGGACATGCACACATAAATACTGTCACTTAGAATCAGTCACACGGGTAAAATCATCAGAAACCCAGAACAGAACAGACTAGCACTATACTACATAGCCCATAACATCAAATATCTCACACCTCTTGACAATGCAACTGCACACTACCAGGGAAGACTTCCAACATTCTATCAGACATGCATACAGGCAATACAAGGACATTAATAGTTAATGCAGCAAGCAACACACACAATATACAAACAGTTAGTTAGAGAACAAGCACCATCACTAAAACTTAGGATTAACAGAGGACACAAATACTTCATGACTGACTTCACGTGCACCTTTTCAAACATACACAACAAAAACATAACACCAAAAGCTAGGGAAATCACATATAGACTGTTATACAATATGACACCGACAACACAGGTAGAAGGTTACATATCCAACAATGCCAATTATGTAGAAACAACACACAAGAGACAGAGGAACACATTTATTATACATGTCCAACAATTACTGCCACACACACAACACTCCAACACCTCATACAAACGCACACAGGCAAACAAACCGACATATAAAAAGCAATATTTCTCAACACTATACCAAAGACAGCAAAAGACATACATACAAAACTACTGATAGCACTTTCTTACTACAGCCATCTTATATGGACATGCAGAAACTTAGCCAGATACAAACACCGCACATAAATACACACTTAATTTCCTTTGTGTACAAACACAAAATATTACAGATATTTCCACAGTAAAATATATATAGTGCTTTAAAAGAACATTACTAATTAAACTTTCCAGTATGCATGAATTCGACAAAGAAACAGGAAAATGTGGATGAATGTTGAATGAATGGATATAAAATCACTTATGGTCACCAAGACCAATGGGCGATTTCCTATGTTGTAAACACAAAATATCACAGATATTTTCAGAGTAAACATACGTATTGTTCTTTATGATATTACATTTTAGTATACATGGGTGCGAGGAAGAAACAGGAAAATGTTAATGAAACTGGAATGAATGAATACAAAATCACATATGGTTAACAAACCAATGATGTTGTAAAAAATTTGTGTTAATACAAATGCTTGTTTATTTTTTACAATAATAAAAAAGAGCGAGAGAGAGAGCAAAGGGAAAAAAATAAGTGAACCCTTACAGTTAAAAAACATAATAATAATAAAAACTAAGCAAGGAGAAAGGGGTAACCAACTCCTTCTACTCCTACTATTATTAAAAATTGCAAGTTGCAATTGTATGTACCTGCTATGCTATGTTAACACCATTCCTAAGATAATCATTTTAGCAAATGGAATCACGTGTTTAAAAATGTGATCATTATCATAACTATTATTATTATTATAGCTGTTATTATCATTGCTGTTTATTACCCTTAGTATGTTTATTTTTGTCATTATTATTATTGTCATCATTATTAATATATAACCTCATCTCTTATGTGCTCCCCCCGGTCATAGTTTTTGTTGCCTTTACTGATACCCTCACCATTCGGTCAATAGTTATCCTGCCTTTACCAACATTACCAGAGAGTGATTATGAGGGCATTGGTGGAGTGGGTCAAATAGGTGAGAGTGTGGCAAGGGAAACAAAAATGGGAAGTTCTTTCTTTCTCTTTGTTACCCCCTTCACATGTAAATATGTCCAATGAATAAAATATGCATATTTCACATACACGCCCATGTGCAACGCTCTGTAATACACGCACACAAATACTGAACAAACAGAACGCATGTAAAAAACACTAACAACACAAATGCATTTGTACTACTATTACCATGCTTTGTTACTGAGATTAAGAAACGCTGTATTACTATTTTATTATTATGGTTCGTTTGCTATTATTTTTATAATTTTATTATCACTGTTCATCATTATCATAATTCTGCATCTCCCCGCTTGTTACTGTTGCTGTGAATGCTGCTGCCGCCTTCACTGATTGGTTCTAAAAAGTTTACTGCCATTGTCATCATTACCGAAGAGGTGGTGATGGTGTTGGCGGTCTTGGAGCCAATTGGTGAAAGAGAAACAGAGGAAACAAACATAGAAAACAATTTTTTAACCCCTCCCCCTCCCCCCTTTCATATATACATATGCCAATGAATAAATTGTTGAAATATTACACGTATTTCACCCACGCGCCCACATGCAACGCTCTGTAAATACACGTACACAAACTACTAAACGCACAGAACGCATGTAATAACACAAACATTATAAATGCAACCACTACCTTTTCTGCTTCGTAAACCCGTATACTGTCACATCCCTCCTTTCCCAATTTTAGATACTGTTGCTGTTGATGCTGCTGCCGCCCTCGCCGATTGGTTCTAATAAGTTATACTGCCATGTTCATCGTTACCAAGTGGTGGTGATGGTATTGGTGGAGTTGGAACAGACAGGTGAGAGAGGTGGCGGGGGAAATAATAACGGTGGTACTATCATCTTGCTGTTGTTTGTAATGTTACCTTACGACAATTTCAATGTTTTGCATATCCTTTACAGGACATAGCTGTCAACATCAGCATCTTTCAGCTGTATGTTGATTTCTTGGCAAGATTACGCTCAGTAGTTTGCCATTGCTTTCTGAGCGGCCGGCTCAGTTATCCCGCAAGTCACCGGCGGGGAACGAACCGCTCCCAGCTCTCGCCCCGCTACGAGACTCTGCGTGATAAACGGGATTACGGAGAAAGTGTCGTAACCCCTCGGCCAGAGAGACCGGCAATTTCAATGTAGAAATGTTAAAATGTATAAAATGTTTGGAATTTTGCGCATATGTCACCTACACGTCCACATGCAACACTCTGTCAATACACAAACAATACACGTTGCAACGATTTTTAACACTGAATTAAAGTTGTTATTTAAAAAAAAGAAAAAAAAAAGGTCTCCATTCGCATTCCGTTTGCCAGGGCCATGCCTTGCCTGTTTACTGGCCTCCTATGGCCACTTTTAATTTATTTTTTTTTCGCCTCCATCTCCTGGAATAATGCCATCCAGTCTCGAATTCCCCAAGTTGAAATCCTACATTCCCTCTAAAGTGGGTGTAGCAGAATGAATATCATATCTGTATGAGCTTAGGGGTGCAAGACTACAGCACGCTTGAGCATCCTGATAGAACGGTAGGAAGGATGCTCAAGTCGTGACGTAGCTTGTTGTTGGGGCAGTGACTACCAAGGACGAGGGAAGAGAAGTCAACATGAGAATTGATTTGTACTTGGATTTTGTATCGACCATCATGTACCAATAAAGCCTGTTTTGAAACAACCAGCAGAACTTGTTAATCCTCTGTACACGCATTGTTACAGATGGATGAATGGTGCCGCATACAGGATTCGATTTTTTACCTGAAAGTCGCGTGAACAATGTGAAGTACTAAAGTCAACATGCCGCATGCTAAAGTGGACCAACCAACTTGTTGAGATATGAACTAAGCTTTAGACATTCATTAAATAAAAGAAGAAAAAGTTCAAAATCGGACCAACTATAATTGAATCAAAGTCAAAATTTAAGCGTTTTTCAGACTACCTAAATTAAACTTACACACATCAAGATTTTTGAATGGGGCCATCTACATAACATGATTGCCTATGATTGCCTGTGGAGATTTATCAAGCTGTTTTTCGTCAGAAATACTTGAAGCAACGTGATTTTTGTCGAATTGCTATGAGCTTTGACTTGCATTATTACAGCCGTTAAGTAACCTTGTGTTTGAAGGTCACACATTTACATACTAGCAAAGAAATCTCAAGACAAGCTATAAACAACTCGAATTCAATAGAGAATTGTTTTAAAGGAGCTGTTTCCTTCTGTTATGTTCATTTAATATTGACTTTGAGAACCTGAAGAAAAATGAGAGCTTATTTTAAGTCAACCCTATTGCTCCTTCAATTGGAAATTACGAGAAAATACAGTTGCGTTCGCTTATCTTGAACAAAATGTTTTTCAACAAAAGCGAACATTTCAACAGGGTGTCGACCTGCTGAAGAGAAGACCTAAATTAAATCGTTCTATCGAGCTGGACTCGCTTTCAAGCCGACGCTTGAAGAGCCCTGATAGGGTAAAAAGAAACTGCAAGTCTGGTAGGGGCCCAACCAGGGGCTGAAAGTGAAAGTAACGAAACCTGAGACGCTGGAAGAAGGATATCATTGAAGTCACGTTATCGTTTGGATGGCTACTAAATAATACGAACTCTAGACGTTTGAGTTATACATGAACCGTGACAAGGAAAATTTTTAACGAACGTAGGTGAATTCACGCTTCTCTTGGATCAAGGAACGACATGCTTGACGATAATTAATTAAAGTATAATTGCTAGGAGAGCAAAGTGGAGAGTGGAAAAGAAGAAGTAACAAAGACATTTATGATTTGTTTAAGTCCCCGCTAATCACTGGTATCATGAAGGCTAATAGACTACAATGGCTGGGGCATATAGAAAGAATGGAAGATAATAGGGAAACAAAACTCGCTTACACTCAGGAAATAAATGACCGTTAGACCCCGAGGTAGACCAAGAAGGCGGTGGAGAGATAATATACATACAGACCTACAAGCACTTGGAATCAACGACTGGCAAGAGAAGGTCCACCAGAGAGACGAATGGAGACAGATTGTATTTGCAGCAAAGAACCTCAATGGCTCGGAACGCTGAAGAAGAAGAGAAGAAGATAATTGCTAGGAGAACATTTTTTTAAGTGATTTTAATCAGATCAATTAGATAAATTGTTATAAATGTGAATTTGCTTGTATAAGTGTATATTAAAATATTTCAGCATGGCAGAAAAAGGTTCACTGGCACAAGTTTTGACTGGGGTAGGAACGGTAATAGGTAAACTCAACACAGTCATGAAACAACAAGGAATGGCAGCTGAAATTGTTAAATTTAGCGGACAGGCAAAAGATTTTAAGAAGTGGATAACTTCAATAGAGAAATATGCATATTTGGTGTCAGCATCAGATGAAGAGAAAATGAAACTTGCTTATCAGGCAGCAACAGAACGGTTTCTGATCATATCAGAAGAAAATTAGAAGCTAGGGTAGATGAGACATGGGAGCAGTTCAAGGACGATCTAGCCCATAAGTACGCTGAAATAACGGACCCACAACATGCGTTTTCGGTGTTAAGACAGTCCAAACAAAACACTGGAGAAACTGTACAATTGTTCAGCGATAGGTTGATTAACCTGGCTGAAGAAGCATTCTTAGGACAGAACGTACGAGGAGAAGAGGTGGAGAGGGATGTTGGTCGGGATTTTTGTAGATGGTATAAAGTCAGATGGACTGAAATTTAAGCTGATGAGGGAAAATCCTGAGAGATTATCACAAGCTGTAGATATAGCAGTACAAGAGGAGAACTTGAGACGTAGATTTAGATTGAGAGTAGGACGAGAAATAGGTACCAGTCGAGAAGATAGGATTGAAGAGCCCATGGAGATAGGACAAACAAGGTTCGGATGGAATAGGAGAGGAGGTATACAGACATTACAAGGTAGTAATAGAAATACTTATGATGAAAGAAGACAAATGAGAAATCCTACAAGTGAGACGGTAGGTAACACAAATAACACAAACATAGTCTGTTGGTTTTGTGGCCAACGTGGACACATTTTTCGCTTCTGTGGTAACAGGCGTGTCCAGTCGAATACACAAAGTAGAAATGGCAATAGCAGATTAAATAGGAATGTTGAAGATAGACACAGAAGTTTTACAAGTACAAGAACGCAGGAAAACCGGCGCCCTACCTATTAAATAGGACCTGTAGTAGGAGGGAAAATAACAAGGTCCCAAGGTTTAAAGAATATTTTAATAACAGGTATAGTAGGACGAGTAGAGAACACTTTCAACTAGATGAAATCAAACAGTTTACAGAGAATAAAACAGATCCCAGCTCATGTATAATAAATAGAAATAGGAAAATATAGAGTTCGTACATTAATTGATTCAGGGAGCTCAGGTTAGTGTAATCAGAGAAAGTTTTTTTATATAAAATAATGAGAAATTGCAGAATATTTAGGAGTCATAACAATCTTCACTCTGTTACAGGACAAAATTTACAAGTAGTTGGCCAAACAATAATAAATCTTAAATTTGGGGGGGGGGGGGGGGGAGTCAACATAAGACATCTTTTCCATGTAGTGAAAGATTTAAATAGAAATATGCTTGTAGGTAGAGATTTTCTAATAAAAAATGGTGTAAGACTTATGTTTGATCTACATAAATTAAAATTCAAGGATGTGTACGTAGATTTAGAGGAGGACATGCATATATCAGCACTGGTTAGAGTTAAAATGTCTACGACGTTAAAAGCACAGTCGGTTAATTTGATACAGGCAAAGGTAAAAAGAAATCCATATTATTTAGCAGGACACACAGTTAGAATTACTGAATTGCAAAGGGAGGTAATTGATGAGCCTGGTCTAGAAGTTCAGGATGGAATAATATCATTAGATAAACACTTAACTTTTCCAGTAATGATTATTAACAACACAGGTAGAGAAATTAAATTATATAGAGGATGTGTAATAGCCAAAGTAGAACATAACATTAATGACATATTAGCAACAGATAGAGTAGAAATGCCGGGAATAAATTATTCAGAAACTCCTAGTGAAAGAATTAGTAACAGACGCAGAAGCGAAAGAAAAGGGAACGTGCAGAAGGATGAATTGATCAATCCATTCAGAAGAAATACAGCACAAATGCATTCACTAGACAAAATAACAAGAGAGCAAGAATTGTTGGCACAGTTAAAAACGCCACCAGAAAATAAGAAAGTATTAGAACAACTTATAAAAGAGAATCAGGATGTATTTGCAATTAATGATTTAGAATTGGGAAGGACAAAAACATTTACGATGGAAATAGATACTGGAGATCATCCACAAATTAGTTTAAAACCTTATAGAACTCCCTTAAGAAATGGAGAAATTGTTGAAAAGGCAATAGAAGATATGTTGAAAGCAGGAATAATAACAAGATCGAAGTCAGAATGGTCATCTCCGATAGTGATTGTGACCAAAGCTGATGGTTCACATCGATTCTGCTGCGACTACAGGGCGTTGAACAAAATCACTAAAAATGTAGCGTACCCATTACCGGTGATTGACGATATTTTAGGCTTACTTAATGGGTCTACTTTCTTTACCACGTTAGATGCAAGATCAGGATTTTGGTGTATACCTATGTCCCCAGGCGCCCAGAAAAAGAGTGCTTTTTGTACACACGCAGGTTCTTACGAATTCTTACGAATGCCTTTTGGAGTACGTACGGCGCCCTCTTATTATATGCTATTAATAAATCAAGTATTAGAGGGTATGCAAAAGTTTGCATTGGCATACATAGATGACATTTTGATTTATACAGCAGGAGATATACAAGATCACCTAAAACATGTAAAATTAGTATTCGACAGATTAAGAATACATGTCAAACTGAAGCTCAGTAAATGCGAATTTTTAAAAACAGAAACAAAGTATTTGGGGTATATTATTAATAGAGACGGAATTAAACCAGATCAGGATAAGGTAAAGGTTATTAAGGAACTACCTCCTCCAACTAACGTAAAAGAAGTTCGTGCGTTTATCGGAACCTGTGGGTATTATCGGCGTTTCATTCCAGGGTTCTCAAAAATAGCAGAGCCTATTACTAACTTAACTGGCAAATACGCTAGATTTAAGTGGGATGATGAATGTCAAAAAGCGTTCGAGTTCTTAAAAAATAGCTTAACAGTAGTGCCACTATTGACATATCCAGATTTGAATAAACAGTTAATATTATATACAGATGCTTCAGATAATGCTATAGGAGCGTGTTTGGTTCAACCATATGAAGGAAAGGAATCTGGAATACCAGGGGTTAAAAATGAAAGGCCAATCTATTTTTTATCTCATAAACTTAGCAGGCCTCAGCGGAAATGGTCGACTATTGAGAAGGAGGCTTATGCTATTCATTATGCTCTTCAGAAACTTAACTACTATCTACATAACGCAAATTTCATTATTAGAACTGACCACATGCCTTTAAAATCTTTGTTAGAAGCTCCAGTGCAGAACAGGAAAATACAGACATGGGCGTTGAATCTACAGGGATACAATACTAGAATAGAATACATACCAGGTAGGAACAACACATGTGCAGATCTATTGTCTAGAATCCCGTATCCACAGTCATCAGGAAACTCGGAAGACGAAGGTGAACCGGAGATAGACGACCGAAACAGGCAAGTAAATATATTAGATTCTGCCATAATAATTAGAGAAGATTTTGAGAGTTTACTGTCGGATCAAGAGTCTGAACCTAGAGCAGAAGACCCACATTTAGCACAATTTAATATGAAAGAAGAACAAGAATTAGATCCAAAAGTCTTAGAAATAAAACAGAAATTAAAAGAAACGGATGAGAATAAGTATAAGAAGGATATATTTAGTTTTGCAAGAGGATGAACAGTTATATTACATGAGTGAAAGAAACGAACAGTTAAGGAAATATATTCCAAAACATTTGGAAAGTGAAGTTTTAAAAGCATATCATGATGAGAATGGTCATCTCGGTCGTGATAAATTAGTGAAAGCACTTACGAATAAATATTATTGGCCGAATTTATTTAAAACTGCTTGTAAATATGTCGATACGTGTGAAAGATGCAGATTAAGGAATATGAAAACAATTAAGTGTCCCTTACAAGATACAGATATTCCTCAGTTTCCAATGCAAAAAGTTAGTTTAGATATATCAGGTCCTCACCCTAGAACACTATCAGGGAACGTATATTTAATTCATATGGTAGACATCTACAGTCTCTGGCCGGAAGTTTATGCAATCCCAGATAAGAGCGCAGATACTATCATTAATATTTTTTTACAGGAATTCGTACCAAGATTTAGTTGCCCACAGATTGCACTCACGGATAATGGTAAAGAATTTGTGAATAAGAAATTCGAAAAGTTATTAAAAGATTTGAATATAAAACATATAAAGACCTCATACTATAGACCTTCTTCAAATGCTAAGAACGAAAGACAACATAGAACATTCTACGATATTATAGCAAAGATTGTCGATGAACATGAAAAAGATTGGGATCTATTCCTAGGACCTGCGCTTAGCGCTATACGCACAAATCAAAACGAGAGCACAGGGTTTTCACCATTTTATTTATTACACGGGAGAGAGCCAATACTACCCATAGATAATCTGTTAAAACCAAGACGTAAATATATGGGGGAAGACTTTCAAGAGGTCATCATACAAGAAATGCATAAAGCACATGTAAGATTAAAGAACAATATAATTAAAGCTAGAGAAAGACAGAAAAAGTACAGAAACGTGAATACAAAATTACAGGAATTCAAAGTAGGTGATAGAGTTTATTATAAGAAGCATAGAAGGAACTCTAAGTTTGATGCTCGTTGGGTTCCAGGTTATTACATTTTAGAAAAGCTAGGAAATGTATCGTACAGTATAAAGAACCAGATCACGGGACATATAGCAAGGGCACACGTAGAGCACTTAAGAAGAGATAATGATGATAAGGGAAATAATAATTATAATAATAATTATTATTCAGACACCGTATACTTAGATGAACAAGTCGTCAGAAGAGCTACAATACCCCCAGATTTTAGAAAAGATCCAGCACAAAATCAATTAATAACAACTCCAGTTTGTGATGATACTCAAGAACAGACAATACCGAAAACGATAATGAAAGAAGAGAAAAATATGTATGAGGGTCATTATGATAGTGCAGAATCTATGGAAGAAGAGATAGGTGCTCCATTTAAAAATACTAGACAAGCAACGAAAAGGAGAATAGAGAGACAAAGAGAAAAAGAAGTGAAAAGACAGAGAAGAATTAGAGATTATTCATCAAGCGGCGAGGATATGCCTCTACTAGAAAGGTCGTTAAGAAATAATGATAGACAAATTAGATGGGATATAGAAAAGAAAAGATTGGCAGCTGCTAGTAATAGACATACAGATGAAGAGGAAATGGATGAAAATTCGGAATCAAATAGTAGTATGGAAGAAAGTAATACTGTATACGAAGAAGAAGATATTGATGTGGAGATAGCACTTATTCAAAGAAACTTGGAGTTACTGAGAAAATGGAAACGTAGGAGATAAATTGATAGGCAATACTGCAGATAGCAAAATATAAATTTCATGATTTAAAAAGGAAAATGATACTTGATGATGTATATGACACAATTGTTATAGAAAAGGGTTCTATTGATACTTATAATGATTTGTCTTGAAGAATAGACATAATTAGGTATTAAGATAACTAATATGGATGTAAATTCGAGTGAGGTATATTTTTTTTACTGTAATTTTATTGCCAATTGACTTTATGGTTTGACTTCTTGAGTTTTCTTAATAGATAAATAAGTTATTGTTAGTCCATAAAAGAGACTAACAATAGATAGGATGTATGTTATATTATTTTAAAATATGTTTTTCTTTGAATGAGTTGATACCTTTATTTGATATGAGGGGAAACATAAATGATGTATACAAACTTGGGGGGGGGGGGGGGGGTATGATGTCCTGTTGTGATTTTATTTCGCTTAACTCATAATTTAAGTGAATTGTCTTGTGTGTTAAATAAGAATTACCTTGTTTATAAATATGTTTAGAAATTGGTTAAATTGAGTTTAAATTACAAGCAGTTATGGTTTTGTCCAGTATAAAAACAATACACGGGACTTTATATAGAACCCTTCGTTCAGAAAATAGTAATAAACTACTGAGGACTAGTAGAGAGACACATTATCTTTGTGAATAATATGTTCATGGGTATATTCTGTTGCTGTGATAATCAGCATAAAGAGGTTGATATGGCTATGAAGTGTTAGAAACATATGCCGGGGATGGTTATGGGAAAGTTAAAATAGGAGCTGCATTAAAGTCAGCATTGATTGAAGATATATGGATTGGATACCATATTATGAGTAACGATATGATAGTTGGTTAATAGAGAATAGATAAAAAGGGGGCTGTGAATGGCAGCATATAAGGTTGGGTATATGGAATAGATAAACAAAGGAGGCGTGTCATGGGATGTGAGGGGGCTAAATATAGGAGCTGTGAAAAAACAGCGTTAATTAATTTTAAATGTTCATGGAATATGAACATTGGTTTATGGTTGAAGGTGAGATAAGTGAAATATAGACAAGGTTGTGGATGGCAATATAAATATTGAGTATATAAAAGAAAACTTAGATCAACTTAATTTATAGTGAACAGAGATGTATTTCATAAGATATATTTTTTTTTAAAACTTTTTACAAAAGTTTTTTTCGTTGGCAAGAGAGGTAAATGTGATTGTGTTGACTATTTCCTTATACTTTTCATAAATTGGGTGTGCACCCCTTCTTTACTTTTTCTAACTACATTTTTTTTTCTGTCTATCCTGTGTTGTGTGAATGAGAAATTTCATAATGTCAGTGTACGATAACAATTGATATGAGCCATTCTTATGATATATATATATATATATTTTGTAAAGAAACTTTGAAGAACCAGAAACGAAGAAGAAATATAACTTCATAGTGGTTTGCTATGTGGTAAAGTTGGAAGGAAAATGTGCACTTAAAATAGAGTTAGTTTGGGGCGGCTTAGCGAAATTATGGGAGGTAAGGAGAGAAGGTGTAGGTTAAAGGGGTTAGGAGTTAAGACTTTTGAAGAAGAAAAGTCTTTTCAAAGACAGGGAGGTGTAGCAGAATGAATATCATATCTGTATGAGCTTAGGGGTGCAAGACTACAGCACGCTTGAGCATCCTGATAGAACGGTAAGAAGGATGCTCAAGTCGTGACGAAGCTTGTTGTTGGGGCAGTGACTACCAAGGACGAGGGAAGAGAAGTCAACATGAGAATTGATTTGTACTTGGATTTTGAATCGACCATCATGTACCAATAAAGCCTGTTTTGAAACAACCAGCAGAACTTGTTACTCCTCTGTACACGCATTGTTACACGGGTACAATTCTGGTTTCTCTTCACTTCGTATAAATCTCTCGCCTTTTACTACACATTTCAAGGAGAAGGGAACCAAAACCGCTGTCAAGGCAAGAAGTGTGTTATTCTAACTAAAAGATACTGAAAATGACAAGTTCATCTCTTACACTGACGTCAGATGTGCTCAACGGAAACCTGCTCCACCGCACAGATACGATTGCTGTATTTCTCTCCGGCCCTGGAGCCGCCGCCAAGTCGACGCCAGCGTTCATAGCGAGCGCACTCGCTGGACTGGCCGGCGTGGTGCTAGGTGCGATAGCCAGTCTACACAGGTATGAGTCACCGACACGGTGGTTCGTGATTTTATTAGAAGACATACATGTTAAACTGTACGATAGGCTACACAGTTCAGTTACAGCTACCGAATTCGGACATCAATATTTGTCTGGAGTATGCAGACAAAGAAAGGCAAAAACTTACTTTCTTACTTTGCATTGGATCCCGGTGGCAATGAAGAAAGAGGGAGTTAAGGCTATCGCCGTACATGCTACTAGGGACCCGAATGTGGAGGTATTTCCACTAAAACATTCTGGAGGTAAATGGGGAGCCTTTGTTACCCAGTCCAGGAAATCCCCCATTACATAAATCTGAATATTACAGGGGTAAAAAAAAACGCTCAAGAAATTCTGGTAACCATGCCCAGCAGGAGAACTGCTTGCCACGTGTGTGGTATGGACGATCACTGGTCCAACAAATGTCCAGCCAAACATACAAACAAGCCGGTTGTGGCACAAGAAGATCTAATAAATTGTCCACCTCTGAGAAAGCAAGGACCAGCACAACATCAACAAAACGAACAACGCGGAAAAGACGTTGAACAACAGCCCAAACAACAAGAAAAGCAACAAACGGATACGCCAACAGACAACCAAGAAAACTACATTCTAGAAACGCAAACAGAAGAACCCTTTACAACTATTTTACACTCCAAAACCAGAAAAAGACAACTACGAGGATTAAGCCCAAACTCAACAAACAGTACTAAGGAAGAAAAAGAAGCAAACTCATCAACCAAATCAACGCCAAAAAAAAAAAAAAAAGAAAGATGGAAAGGCAAACTGACGAAACCACCAACAAAGACACCTTAGACAATAAAACTGAATCAGAATTGATATCTATGAACACTGCTGACACTGATACTGACACCGAAGTAAGATAGCCTATTGCTTTAACATCTACAATAAGATCAGTCAACATCAGAACAACAAAAAAATAAATAACTATCTCAACTAGACAACCTAGTTTGTCTCTGTTTTCTTATTATTGTTAGTCAACAATATCATTTGCTTATTTTAATTAATTTATGATGACTAATGATATTATTATTATTAGTATGGACATTTCAGGTTTATGCACAAAACAAAAACACATCGTTACACTCATACACAAATACAAAGCCGACTTCATTCTCCTACAAGAAACAAACATATGCGAATACACAGATACAAAGAAAATCACTACACAATTAGGGCTCAGACACTCATGCTTCAGCCTGTCGACACATCGTACAGTTTCTGGAACCGCCATACTGCAGACTTCAGACAAATGGGAAATTGCTGGTACACACACGGACGACGAAAAAAACATTACCATCATACAGGTTAGAAACAACACACACACACACACACACACACACACACACACACACACACACACACACACACACACACACACACACACACAAAAGCTTTAGTCAATATGTATGCCCCAGAAAATTACAGCTACCAACCACAATTCTTCGAACACTTAGAAAACCTATTAGCACAGACATACAGAGGGAGGAATGTTGTTTTAGCAGATGATTATAATTGTTGTTTAGCTTCGGCTGACATATTAGGCGGGGAAGTTAAAGCGCAGTTAAGAAGAGCTGGTCGAGACGACATGAATCAACTCGATACACTGTATACATAATCGACACACATGATCCTAGTAGATGCATTCAGGCAGAAACACCCCAACAGTAAAGATACAATGCACAGAAACCATGCACATAACAGATAATCTAGGTTATATATAATATACATACCTACAACACACCACATAACACAGACTAAACAACTACAAGAAACTCTCCAGTATGCAGACTACAAAGCAATACTAGCACACATCACTATAAATAACACAACCAAACAGCCACTCAAACGATCACCACACTGGAAAATTTAACAACACATTACTCCAAATCACAAAATGTATACAATATATGACAGACCTGATACATACATAAACTGACAGTATACCAACTGATAACATTAGACAATACTGGGACTTACTGAAAGCACAATACGGAGTAGGACCCAACAACTAGCATCCATCATACACAAGCGTAGACTACAACAAGAACAGATCATACAAACAGCAATACTTTTAACCCAGCAAACCGACAGAAACTCACCATACTTGCATGTAATAGAAATGCAACTAGAACAACATCAACAGCACAGATACCTGGGTGCACTAATTAGAACAAAACTTAACACCATCACACAAGAGACACCCAGCAAACAATACATGTCAATAGAATAAAACACACAGCATAGCAAACAGATAAACACAATAATAGACATGCAAGGGATCACACAGACAGAAACCACACGCATAACAGAAGCATTCCAGCAATACTATAGACACTTATTTACTGCAGAGACAGTAAACACACAAATACAAGATAGTTTCTTACAATATACAAATAAGATATCAGACACAGACAAAGCGATATCGGACACACAATTGACATTAGAAAAGATAACACATGCACTTAGTAAAATGAACAAAGACCAGACGGATTAACAGTAGAATTCTATCAACAATTCTTTCCTGTCGTAGGTACGTTCATCACCTTCTTCTAAAAGTCTATCAAGTAGCCTTTACAAACAAGAACTCCCTGATAGTTGCAACATGTCTTATATAACACTTATACACAAAGCAAAGACAGACAAGACACACCTGAAAAATTATAGGCCAATTTCACTTCTTAATACAGATTACAAAATAAAGTAAAGGTATCCTTACCAGAAACATGTGCACCCAAGATACACTGACAGGGGATTGTAAAACTCTCAAGTAGAACATTCAACTCAATGGTTACCGTATAAAGAGATACTTCCATCCGCCGAAACAAATTCCTAATGAAACATCAGTACCCAAACTCATGATATTCATTTAACTGGTATTATAGTTATCAGATTGATTAGTTTGTTCGTTCGTTCGTCCGTCCGTCCGTCCGTGCGTCCGTCCGTCAGTCAGTCAGTCAGTCAGTCAGTCAGTTAGTTAGTTAGTAGTAGTTAGTTAGTTAGTTTGTTAGATAGTTAGTTAGTTAGTTAGTTAGTTAGTTAGTTAGTTAGTTAGTTAGTTAGTTAGTTAGTTAGTTAGTTAGTTAGTTAGTTAGTTATAGTATGTTTACTTTTGTCTGTCCCAATATAAAATTCCATATCTCAGTAACCAATTGAGGGAAAATGATGAGATTTAGCATATAACCTTACCATTATGTCCACCCAACAAAAGCATTTTTGTTCTGGAGATGGCACAGCAAATTTTAAAGTTTGTTTATATGTGGTTTATAATTTACGGGACAGATATGAAGTGCATGTTATTAAATTTATTAAGTCTTCTCACGGAAACATTAACGCTGAATATTTATTAATTTTCCCGTGGGACATAGGATTGGCCTTGTGACAAGTGCCTCGTGTAGAGCCTTGTGTTGTCATCCGAACTGGCGGAAAATTACTGTAAAACAAGTTTAATAGCGAGAAATCACTAGTTTTTCCACCAAAACATCAAAGAAATGTGCTCCGCTTTCCATGATTTACGTTGCCTTTGTTCCTGTCAAAGACATATTCCTTTGGGTGGAGGTAAATATAAGACGGCAAGAAAAATTTCATAACGATGCAACAGACAGTTTTCAAAATAATTGATCGTGAATGAAGGCATTCATTTCTGGATAGACTATAGTTAGTTAGTTAGTCAGTTCAGTCAGTCAGTCAGTCAGTCAGTCAGTCAGTCAGTCTGTCAGTTAGTTAGTTAGTTAGTTAGTTAGTTAGTTAGTTAGTTAGTTAGTTAGTTAGTTAGTCGCGGTTCCAACTTCACGGCAACGGGTCGTCCCCATTATGCTCCGTTCCTGTGCTTGTGAATATCACACAAAATGCTCCTCACTGCCCTATGTGAACGATGGAATAAACAGGAGTCTCGGCAATCCAACAGCCCGCACAGGTACACTGTGCATAATGCTGCCGCCAGAATGCCAACACGAAAGTCCTCCGCGAAAACCACAGTTCATCGTCGATGGAATCGGCAGTCACTAAAAAGACTTCATTGACCCGGGTTTTATCCCATATGGCTCGGTATCTTTCCGTAGGGCGACCCGCCGAAAGCGTCGCACAAAACACTAACTCCCTAGCTCCAGCGACAACTCCCAGGAGTCTCCTGAAAAATGCACTCCTGAACCGAAAAGGCAAACCAGTCAATTCAGCAGCAACCGGCCGCGATCGTTCCGAACAATGCACTTCATCGCTACAAACAACCACGAACAGATGTAAAAACATTCCACGCGAAATTCACAGCTCACAATGTCGCGCCACGCACTCACTCTGTAGCAGGGCGACGGAACCATGCACCACCAGTCCAACATGAGGAAAATGCGATTGCAAACCGTAGCCGCAAGCGTAAACACTCCAGAGGCCTTAACGGTTTAAATGCCTATCCGCCATGTTGGGGACCGGAAGTCCCAATAGACTGTAGACTAAATCTCAGCCCAAATCCTCCTTAGTCGCATCTTACGACATGTTTGTGTTACTATTCTTCGCTTCCCTTATGGTCCCCGGAAACACACGGGCCATGTCAATATCATGTCAATATCATGTCAATACCATGTCAATATCATGTTAATATCATGTCAATATCGGCCCCCTTCACTTCCCGGGACATTTCATGGTGCCCTTTTGAGGCTGGGTAGACCTGAGAGTCAGGGTAGATATTTAGACAAAGATTCCATTCAAATAATGATACTTGCTGACTCCACTCAAATAATGATACTTGCTGACTCCACTCAAATAATGACACTTGCTGACTCCACTCAAATAATGACACTTGCTGACTCCACTCAAATAATGATACTTGCTGACTCCACTCAAATAATGATACTTGCTGACTCCACTCAAATAATGATACTTCCTGACTCCATTCAAATAATGATACTTGCTGACTCCATTCAAATAATGATACTTGCTGACTTCACTCAAATAATGATACTTGCTGACTCCACTCAAATAATGATACTTGCTGACTCCACTCAAATAATGATACTTGCTGACTCCACTCAAATAATGATACTTGCTGACTTCATTCAAATAATGATACTTGCTGACTCCGTTCACATAATGATACATACTGACTACACTCAAATAATGATACATACTGACTCCACTCAAATAATTATACTTGCTGACTCCGCTCAAATAATGATACTTGCTGACTGTCAAAGACTCAGGGAAGACCACCCTGAATGAGTGGTCTACCTCAAGTAGATTAGAGGTAACCCAGTGCCCCTACATGAGGGCAGGGTAGGTGTAGGGAGTAGATAGGAAGGGGAACTATCAAACAGTTCTCTCATGAGACACGGAGGTGTCAACCAGAGAGTAAGCACTCTGGTCACGGCATAATCACGCCAACGTGATAGACACGGAGAACTAGACTGAAACTCAAGAGAGGCCACTACTCTAAGCATGCTGAATGATGCAGCACGCAAAAGCCGAAGTACGCACAAGGCCCCTCCGCGTACTGTGTAGTCAGCACGAGGAGAATAGTCAGACAGGGGACAGACTTCGTAGGGAACACATCGCTTAGCGTCGATGCGTATTTCTTTAGCCGAGTAGATAGATTTAGTAGTAGGGTTAGGAACGACTAGTGATAGGCAATTCTGTGTATTCATGTGTGATTCATTAGCGACTGTTTTGTGCATTTTGTAATGTAAAGAGCCAGTGGCAATAAAATGTGTAATCAATTCCTCTCGTACGACTGACAAATCTTTTTGTGTGGTGCGAGAGAAGTTTATCCCGTAATGCCTGTAGCATCGCTTGATGACAGGCTAGGATAAAAGTGGTGTCAGAAGTGTAGCTTGGACAATTGTTCAAGCTAAAACACTCACCCACGGCTCTAAAATAGTATTACTGTCAGTTAATCACAGGGTTTAGTTTATGTTAGTGAATAATGGCGTGTGCAGACTAGAACAAAGTGCGAGCTGTGCCCATCGTGACCGATTAACGTTCATTTATGCTTATTGAAATGTTTTGTGCTTATGAACATGTTTTCTTCTGATTTGTAAGTATTATTATTATAGTTTTGTATCATTTATTTCTATAATTACTGATTTATTTATGAGTATTTGTCAAAAATGATTTACGGCGGAGCAATACACAAGAAATGAGCCGGCGACAATATCGATTTTTCCAATCTAAAAATAGCGCTGCGCCTATGACGTATCGCGACTGACAAACAGCTGCCTTACGCCATTTGCAATCAGCGACGGATTGTTTACAAATCGCCAAGCGGCTGCTCGCCTAAATCTTTGACTTATATTAAATATTATTTGTTTATGCAAGCTATTTATTGAATATATTTATTTATTTGAACATTATTATTACTTTTATATTTATTTCAAAGCATTTATTTAATTATTTGTATACCTTTTCTATTTGTTACCGTCACGATGGCACTACTTTCGCTATGCAAATAAGACTCGGTCTGCACAGCACTTCCATAAATTAAACAGCAATAGTTAGGGAAGGCAGAAGATGTTAGAACGAAGACAGGACATTGACATTTATTATTAATTATACCACATTGTGTTGTCCGGGGGCATGTGATTGTACAAAATTGTCTAAAGTCATATGTCGTTTACAAATGGTTAATTGTTGATGCTCTTGTAAACCAGATGTAACAAGAGGTGTTTATGAGAATAACTCAAGCTGTATGTCGAAGTGCCGAACGATTGGACCTGAGGTGCCAAACGATTGTACCTGATTTTCTGGAATGTTAAGATGAGTATACCCAAATTATTTTGAATGCAATATGATTAATAATGCATCTCTTTTTCAGGGTGTGATCTATTAGTATAATTTTTGTGATCTATTTTTCAGGGTGTAATCTAAGAGTATAACTTTTGTACACAGGGATTTAAAAACTTAACATAGCCAATATAAATAATTGAATAAATATTTGAGTGCCTAGCAACGCTAGCTAATTATCCAACAACATGTCAACTTTAGCTGATTTTATAGAAGCAGGGAAGGCATTAGGACACGCAGGAAAGGAATTAGAGCAATATGCTGATCAAAAATTTAGGGAAGCAAAAGACGCTGAGAGAGATGAACGTGCACGAGAAAGACAACACCAAAAGGAGATTGTAGAACTAGCGGAGATAACAAAACAAAAACAATTAGAACAAGATAAGAAGATTAAGCAAAAACAATTAGAACAAGATAAGGAGATTAAGCAAAAACAATTAGAACAAGATAAGGAAATTAAACAGAAGGAATTAGAGATTAAACAGAAAGAATTAGAATTAAAACAAAGAGAGATAGATGACATGGCAAGAGTGAAAGAAAAACAAATACAGATTGAATCAGAGACTGAATTGAAGATGAAAGGTATGGAAGTAGAATCACACTTACAGATCTCCACTACAAAACTAAAGAGTCATCAAGAAGAGAATAAACTTAATAAATACAAAAATATTATTAAGCCATTCTGTAAAGAAGATTCCATATCAGCTTGGACAGAAAATGTCGAATATCAGCTTAAATACCACCAAGTACCAATCGATATGTGGGCTATGATTTACATGAAGAACCTCAGTGGGGAGCCCCTTAAAGTGATTGAATCAATACCAACTGATCTCAGATCTAACTATCAGTACATCCATGATAGGATAATGCAACATTTCTTACTTGATGCCCCTGGGTATCAAGTGCAATTTTCTAATTTAAAACCAAAACCAAGTGAGACTTTCATCGATTATGTCTCGAATGTCCAAAGCGTACTAAATAGATGGCTTAGTGCAGCAAAAATAGGAAAGGACTTTGAAAAACTTAAAAATTTAATAGCAATGGATAAAGTCATATCCACAATACCATCTCCTTTCGCTAAATTTCTTCAGCAGTCAGACATCGAAACCATAGAACAATTTGAGAAAATAGGCTCCGCATATTTTTCCTCAAATAGAGATATATTTAAAACATCAAGTATCGACTCTGAAATAGTCTCTTAGAGATTAAACAAAAAGAATTAGAATTAAAACAAAGAGAGATAGATGAAATGGCAAGAGTGAAAGAAAAACAAATACAGATTGAATCAGATCGCTGATTGCAAATGGCGTAAGGTCAGCTGTTTGTCAGTCGCGATACGTCATAGGCGCAGCGCTATTTTTAGATTGGAAAAATCGATATTGTCGCCGGCTCATTTCTTGTGTATTGCTCCGCCGTAAATCATTTTTGACAAATACTCATAAATAGATCAGTAAAAAAAAAACCTACAAGCTATCGTAGCAATAAAAAACCATTTCAGAGAGTCGACAAGAAAGACCAAAAATTTCCTAAATGTGTGTATTGCCAACTTTTTCATGATACTTACTCTATGTGTGATAAATCACCAAACTATCCTACACATCTTGAGATGGTCATTAAGAAACAACAAAACAAGAGAACTGCATACAGGCGTGCAGTCAAATGCTTCTTTTGTTCTAGCTACGTGCATTATTCCAATAAGTGCCTGGGCCGCCAAAGAATGAAGGCCAACAGTGCAATGTTAATTGATACATCTTCTGATAGTGGGAGTGAGACTGAGTGTGAGGTCGAGAATGAATTACCTTTTAATCAATCTGAAGATGTTTGTTGTGTAAACGATATGTTAAGCTTTGACAGTTGTGAGCGATGTCACCAATTTCATGCAGACGGAAAATTAGAATGTGGACATACAGTACCATTCTCCACTGAGAGTGTAAATGCAGCATTAGCCTCCAGAGGCAATTTGGTGTTCCACAATGCAATGGTCAACGAAATACCATGCCAATGTTTGCTGGACAGTGGGAGCACTCTTATCGGTCTTAGAAAGGAACTGGTGAATCCAAATGATTATACAGGTGACTCAGTCAAATGCCGAACCTTTTCGGGTAATATTGAAATTTACCCTTTGGCAAGAGCCCGTATTAACACTCCTTTCCTTTCTGGTACCTTTACATGTGCGATTTTAGATAACCCTTGTACTGATTTAATTTTGGGATGCTTACCCCAACTGAAACATTGCACTAACGAAGAAATAGCTGCATGGGAAAAATTAAATGCAGCTAATGCTACAACCAGAGCAGATACTATTAAACACCAAGACACACTACAGGATGAAAGACTACTGTTGCTATCACCAACTAGCACGGATGATACCACCAGGCAAAAGTTCATAGACCAGCAAAAAGCTGATCCTAGTGTGTCTCCATATCTAGAGCTATTAAAAGAAAAAGCCAAAGTAACAAAAAACGCATCATGGTTCTTTAGACTTAATAATGGTATTCTTACTCGTTATTATACAACTGGTAACCATGAGATTCAGCAAACGGTGTTACCTGTACAACACCGCCAAACTGTGCTAAAGATTGCACACGAGTCACCGTTTGCTGGTCACCTTGCATACGACAAAACCAGGGCCAGAATTCAGGCTCATTTTTATTGGCCAGGTTGTTGTAATGACATAAAAGTATTTTGTCGTTCATGTAATGTCTGTCAACAACTAGTACGTAAGGGTAAACATCCTACAGCTGAAGTACAACCTTCAACACTGGCCTCTAGGCCATTTGAGAGTGTGGCGGTCGATATTGTTGGACCCCTAAACCAGGTGTCCAGCAAAGGAAATCGCTTCATCTTAACGATGGTAGACCTATGTTCAAGGTGGGTTGAGGCAGTAGCTTTGAAATACATCACCTCCAAAGACATTGCCAATGTATTTCTACACTTGTTCTCACGATTCGGATTCCCACGTACCATCTTATCCGACCGTGGAACCCAATTCATATCGGCTGCAACGCAAGCCCTTACGAAAATGTTAGGAATTAAACAGCATTTTACAACAGCTTATCATCCAGCCAGCAATGGAATCGTAGAGAAAATTAACGGAGATCTAAAACATATGCTGGCCAAGGTGACAGCAGATAACCCAGCTGATTGGGATACACTGTTGCCAACAGTGCTGTTCGCCTATCGGGAGATTCCCCATTCAAGCACGGGTTTCTCACCGTTTGAATTAGTATACGGGGCTAACCCACGTGGACCCCTAACAATTTATCATCAGTTAGTAACTAATTCGATTGAAATTCCAACCCCTAAAACACCTTATGAAATGGTAACAGAAACACGAGATAAGATTATGAAATCGTGTATCATAGCCAAGGCAGCTTTGGAGAGGAAGGGTCAAATCTACCGCCAATACGCAAATAAAGGTGCGAGAACTATTAATCTTGAACCAGATCAAGACATACTGCTTTTACTTCCAGACAAACGGAATTTATTATTGACCTCATGGCAAGGGCCATTCAAAGTGGTACGAAAAATTTCAGATGTCGATTATGAAATATCGATAAACGGACACTTAAAGATATTTCATATCAACATGTTGAAACCCTACTTTTCACGACAAGAGATAGAATTAGAGACAGACGAACACAATGCACCCACACCTATGGATCACACGACAGACATACACAACGCAACTACACTAGTTAGCGAGACTGGCAAAGCCGACGAGATGCATACACTTAGTGAGCATACAGAAAACGCACTTAGCACCACCACCGTACTGAATCAGGTAGACGACGACGGGATGGAACTACCTGTTCCAATTGTAGACAAGACTGCGTCATTAGATTGTATAGGTTTAGAAACGGGACTAACAGAAGAGCAACGACGACAGACAATAGAATTAGTGACGGAATATAAGGACATATTTTCCGACATTCCAGGTAGGACGGACAGGATCGAGCACTCCATTCTTCTGTCAGACTCTAAGCCTATCAAATGCAGGCCGTACTCTATCCCACTTAGCTACAGAGAAAGTCTAAATAAGGAAATTCTTAATTTAGAAGCTAGTGGAATCATTCAGAAATCTACATCTGAGTACTCCTTTCCAATCGTCTTGGTCAAGAAAAAAGACTCCACAATTCGTCTCTGTGTGGACTATAGGAAACTCAACAATGTCACTAAGATCGACGCAGAACCAATTCCTTCCTGCGAAGATCTCATTCTGGATATGTCCACCTCCAAAATCTTCTCTAAATTAGACCTTACTAAGGGTTATTGGCAGGTCCCTATGCAGACTCAATCAATCCATCTTACTGTATTCTCAACACCGTTAGGTCTTTACGAGTGGCGTTTTCTTCCTTTCGGACTTCGTAACGCTCCTGCCACTTTCGTACGCTTAACTAGAGATTTACTACATGGAGTGACGAATACGGTGACATATATAGATGATATTTGTGTCCATACAGATGACTGGACAACACACTTACTGAAACGCAGACATGTCTTCGATAGGTTGCGACTCTTCGGTCTCACTGTCAAACCGAGCAAAGTTGAATTGGGCCTACAAGAAATTGATTTTTTGGGTCATGTCATTTCACAAGGACAACTAAAAACTGACAATAGAATTATTACTAAAATTATGAACCTGACCATGCCTACAACAAAGAAGCAGGTCAGGAGCCTTTTGGGTTTAGTAAATTATTATAGTAAGTTCATACCGAACTTAGCGGAAATCACAAGTGTATTTTCAAATGTTTTAAAAGCATCAGTAAAATTAGATGTCAAAGATGCATTATTAATTTCTGCATTGTCAAAATTGAAAATCCTATTTAGTAATGTACCAATCCTCCGTTTGCCTAATCCTAGGCTCGTTTATTATCTTAGGACAGATGCCAGCAGGATTTCCATCGCTGCAGTACTAGGCCAGTTTTATGATGGCATCTTCCATCCAATTTGCTACGTGAGCCGCAAGATCACACCTGCTGAGTCCAGATATTCCATATCAGAGTTGGAAGCCCTAAGCGTCATCTATTCGGTGAGGAAGTTGCATCGATTTCTAGCGGGTAATCACTTCGTAGTCCAGACCGATAACTCCCCAATCACGGTCATACAAAGTGGGGTGCATCGCAACGACCGCATCTACAGGTGGTCATTAATATTACAGAATTATACTTTTAGTATAGAGCATATTAAGGGTAGGGACAACAGTCTTGCTGATACCCTTAGTCGACCATCTGAGGTAGAAATACCTGATATTCCACATGAAAAGGTATTTTAAGAAATGTTAATTTAGTACACTTAAAATATCCTGTGTAAAATATCCTATGTAATACATAGACATCATGATCAGGACTGTGTGCTAAGAACAGTGAACCACCATGTGTCCGTAGACAGCAGAATAAGAACTGTGCTCCAAGAACAAGTGAATCACCGTGTGTACATAGACAGCTCGTTACTTACTATGCTCCATTTGTGTTCCGGTGAATCACCTGTGTTAATCAGGGAAGAACAGTGTCAGAACAGTGCATAAATAACAGACACGAATATACTTGTCTACGACACCAGCGGACTCTACGAGTGGAAGAATACCCATAATACACAAGTATGACTGTGTAGTGTATTTAATATACCCAGGACAATTGTGTATATATAAACGATGCCAACGAAAGCAATTTCTGAACGTTATGGCAACGAATAACCTGAGGGAAATAAATACCATGTATATATATTTAGTTATTGTGATATGTATTATAACGGTTTTAATATAGTGATAAATTATAGTTAGATTAGTGACTTTAATATAGATTTAGAATAGATTTAGGGAATATAATAGATTTTTTTGTAGTTTAGATAAATCATTAATTTACCCACTTACTTGGCATAAAAGTAGATTAGGATAGTACTTTAAACTTAATAACAGTTAATTAAAGACTAGGATAAAAAGTTTAGATAGAAACAGTACCATGTAGTTCATTTCATTTCACTTTATTTCATTCCATCTTGATGAACACTTTAACAACCTTATCATTTAGGGTTAGAATTAGTCTATACCTTATAGGATAAAAGGAGTATACAGATGAACATACATCATTTACACCATGTAAAGTGAAAATATCAATCATATTTTTTCATTTAAAATATTAAAACATTATGTATAATTTTGTTACATTTCACATTACCCATTTCAGAAAGGTACATAACTCATCTCACATCATTTTAATTTTTTTTAGATAGTTAGATTACTTCCCTTAAATTAGATTGATTTTGTACAACAAATTAGAATATATATATTTATAGAAGTAGTATTAGTATTTCAGTAGAATATAGTGTTTAATAATATCAGGGTACAAACTATCAACCCTATTTTCATCCATGTAAATATTTTGTAAATACATGACTCGTGCAGCAAGTTATGCACAGTCATTAAGCTCAACTCTTTTCAAACTGAGCCAAACTTGTACAGTGTCACTTCAAGGTTTTTAAATAATTGGGAGAATAAAAGATGTGTGACAGAAGTGTGAAAGTGAGAAAAAATGTAAAATATACAATGGAGAGTGAGGACAACCAGCTGATTTTTTTCGACCGCTCAACGCGACTTTTAATTATTTGTCTGCGTCAAGCGTTTGCTTTCAATGTTGAAATATACTGTCTCGTATGTGTTGTGTGTAGTTCAGTGTAGACCTTAGATAAAGTATTTTAAGTCTCATAAGACGAAAACGTAGTCACGAATTAGTGTTATACACTTGTTTGTGGCCACATTTAACCGAATTATGGCACTTGAAAACTAATTTACTTACATATTATAGACAGACACACATGTTAGAAGGTAAAGTATATTAATAGGTACATCCGAACACGCAAACAACCAGGAAAACAAACATGTAAATTACATACATTTTTTTTAGAACAAAGATATATAACTCCGGGTCAGGGGACACAATAGACAACGAAACACTAACTTAACAGTGAAAGATAACTTTACACGCGGAAGCGAGTTAGGTAAAGCCTGTCGCACACAGCTTGTGCAAGGGTTGTTTAATATTATATGGGGGACATGAAGCAATTCATGTGTTGACCCTAAGAAAGTCAACTTTGTATGGGTAGTGAGTTAATTTGCTATTTGAGGGCAGGTCTTATAAGACAATGGTCCGGTTCAGACAAACCTCTAATTAATATAATATTGCGATTGAGAAGAGGGCTCACGCCAACCAGACAAGTTTGTGGCGATCACCAGTAGCCAAGTAAAGTGATACTACATTGTGACAATAGTCAGTAGAAGTCTATTGAGTTACCCAGAACCAAGTTATCAGTAGTCTTTGACAAAAATTAGATACACTAATTTTTTAGAAACCTCTTGCGTCACAACCATGAGTCAAAGTTTGTAACGCAACACAGGAGGGGAGGGTGTGTGTCAAAGACTCAGGGAAGACCACCCTGAATGAGTGGTCTACCTCAAGTAGATTAGAGGTAACCCAGTGCCCCTACATGAGGGCAGGGTAGGTGTAGGGAGTAGATAGGAAGGGGAACTATCAAACAGTTCTCTCATGAGACACGGAGGTGTCAACCAGAGAGTAAGCACTCTGGTCACGGCATAATCACGCCAACGTGATAGACACGGAGAACTAGAATGAAACTCAAGAGAGGCCACTACTCTAAGCGTGCTGAATGATGCAGCACGCAAAAGCCGAAGTACGCACAAGGCCCCTCCGCGTACTGTGTAGTCAGCACGAGGAGAATAGTCAGACAGGGGACAGACTTCGTAGGGAACACATCGCTTAGCGTCGATGCGTATTTCTTTAGCCGAGTTGATAGATTTAGTAGTAGGGTTAGGAACGACTAGTGATAGGCAATTCTGTGTATTCATGTGTGATTCATTAGCGACTGTTTTGTGCATTTATGTAATGTAAAGAGCCAGTGGCAATACAATGTGTAATCAATTCCTCTCGTACGACTGACAAATCTTTTTGTGTGGTGCGAGAGAAGTTTATCCCGTAATGCCTGTAGCATCGCTTGATGACACTGACTTCATTCAAATAATGATACTCGCTGACTTAATTCAAATAATGATACTTGCTGACTCCACTCAAATAATAATACATACTGACTCCACTCAAATAATTATACATATTGACTCCACTCAAATAAAGATTTATACTGACTCCTCTCAAATATTGATTTATACTGACTACACTCAAATAATGCTACTTGCTGACTCCACTCAAATAATGATACATATTGACTCCACTCAAATGATACATACTGAATCTACTCAAGTAATGATACTTTCAAATGATTAGACCAAAATAATGGTACATTCAAATGATTCTAGTCAAATAATGTTACATTCAAATGTTCCACCTAAAAAACGATACATTGAAATTATTAGACTCACATAAACATACATTCAAATGATCCACCCAAATTATGATATAATCAAATGATCCACCCAAATAATGATACATTCCAATCATTCCACTCAAATAATGGTACATTCAAATGATTAGACCCAAATAATGATACATTCAAATGATTCCATTCAAATAATGATATATTCAAATGATTCCACTCAAATAATGCTACATTCAAATGATCACCGAAATAATGATACATTCAAATGATCCACTAAATTAATAGTACATTAAAATGATTCCACTCAAATGATTCTACATTAAAATGAACTACTTTAGTTATGATACATTCAAATGATTCCCCTCAACTAATGATACATTCAAATGATTCCACTTAAATAATCAAAAATTCAAATGGTCCACCCTAATAATGGTACATTCGAATGATTCCACTGAAATAATGATATATTCAAATGATGCAACTCAAATAATGATACATTAAAATGATCCACTTAAATAATGTTTCATTCAAATGATCCCACTTAAATAACCATATATCCAAATGATTCTACTTAAGTAATGATACTTTCAACTGATCCACTTAATTAATGATACATTCAAATAATTCCACCCAAATAATAGATTCAAATTATCCCACCCAAATAATACATTTAAATAATTCCACTCAAATAATGATACACTAAATGATTCCACTCAACTAATGATACATTCAAATGATTCCACTCAAATAATCATGGTCCGTATAAATGCCTCGAGGCATCATACATACATATATATATATATATACTCATTGGCACCTTTCCGTCTTGACAGACGATAGTTTGGTACATTGTGCTTCAAAAAGGCTTAATAACTGTCATATGGCAATAACTACGATCCATGGCGGTGGCGAGTGTGGCTGGTAAGGCCAATTCTTGCTGCAAATGTTTGCGCACAGTAGGTGCATGTGAAAACATGGTCATTTCCACCATTTTGCACCATCTTACGTCTCTCACGCTCTGTGTGTGCTTTATCTGCAATCATTTTCTCCTTTGTCTTTATTCCATTTCTGATAGTTGCCCTCCATGCAACACGTTCAGCGGCGACATGCTCCCATTGTGCATTATCAATGCCTGTATCAATCATGTCCCGCTTACACACATCTTTGTATCGTAGTAGAGGCCGACCCTGAGATCTCCTACCCATCTGTAATTCACCAAAAAAGATGTCCTTTGGTATTCTACCATCATCCATCCTCCTAACGTGTCCTATCCATCTAAGTCTACGAAGACTGAGCATGGAATACACCGTCACACAACCTGATCTTTCCAATACTTCAGTATTTGTGATTTTGTCTTGCCACTTAATACCAAGTATTCTTCGCAGACACCGCATATGAAAGCTGTTTAAACGTTTCTCTTGGCGTGAGTAAGTTGTCCAGGTTTCACTGCCATAAAGAAGAGTACTAAGGACACAGGCTTGGTAGACGAGTACTTTTGTTTTGGCAGTAAGCTTCCTGTTCTCCCAGACTCTTTTTGCTAACATGTTCATTGTTGTTGCTGCCTTGCCAATCCTGATGTTGATTTCCTGATCGAGGGATAATTTGCTATTTACCTCTGATCCTAGATATGTAAAATGGTCTACTATCTCCAGTTCGGCGTCGTCAATAAAGATTGATGGTACACCATGTGCACCTTGTGACATAATCTGTGTCTTCTTTTTGTTAATTGTTAAACCAAATTCAGAACAAGCATTGGAGAATGCAGATAGTAGATGTTGTAATTCTTCCTCAGAGTGGGTCGTAATCGCAGCATCATCCGCAAAAAGCAACTCTCTGATTAGTACCCTGCTAATTTTGGTCTTGGCCTTCAATCTCTGAGCATTATAGAGGCCACCATCTGAGCGTGAGTGAATGTATATACCGTCATCCTGATCACGAAAGGCATATTTCAGTAGAAGTGAAAAGTATATCCCAAAGAGGGTGGGGGCTAGTACACAACCTTGCTTAACTCCACTCTTGATTTCAAACTCTTCTGAAGTTGAGCCATCAAACTTGATTATACCCTTCATGCCTGTGTGGAACGATTCCACAATGGACAGAAGTGTTGGTGGACAACCAATCTTCTTTAGTGCTTTGAACAGACCCTCACGACTGACCAAATCGAATGCCTTTGTGAGGTCGATGAAGGGAATAAACAGTGGCTGATTTTGTTCCCGGCATTTTTCTTGCATCTGTCGCAATGAGAATATCATATCAATGGTAGACCGGTTCTGACGGAAGCCGCACTGTGATTCGGGGTAGACTTGATCTCCCAGGACTTGAAGTCTGCGCAGGACAATTCTGGCAAATACTTTCCCAACAATACACAGAAGTGAGATACCCCTATAGTTGTTGCAGTCGCTCCGATCTCCCTTGTTCTTGTACAGCGTTATGATGTTTGAATCTTTGAAATCCTGTGGGACTTGTCCTTCTCGCCAGCATAGCTCTATTAGCTGGTGGATCTGTAGAGCGAGGGTGTCTTGCCCACTCCTGATCACCTCTATTGGAATCCCATCCTTACCTGGAGCCTTGCCAGATGCAAGCTCATTTATAGCACACTTAACTTCTGCTATAGTGGGAAGTGTGTCCAGGTGGTCAAGAGTTGGCAGGGCCTCTATGGCGTTGAGGGCATCATCCGCCAGCTTGGTCTCACTTGAGTAAAGCTCTAAATAGTGCTCGACCCATCTATCCATCTGCTGTTTCTTATCAGTGATGATTTCTCCAGTCAAGGTTTTCAGCGGTGCACTTCTTTTGATCATTGGACCACAGGCTTTCTTTATCCCTTCATACATGCTTCTGATGTTTCCCTTATCACTTGCGATTTGAATGGACTCACATAACTTGATCCAATAGTCATTTGCACACTGCCTGGCAGCCTTTTGTACATCCTTCCTCGCTTGCTTCAGCTCACTCAGAGTGTTACGCGTTGGTCTTTCCTTGTTTCTTAAGAGAGCTATCTTCTTTTTATCAATCAAGGGCTGCAGTATCTGGCTGTTTGCCACAAACCAGTCCTGCCTCTTATGATCCACAGTGCCGTAAACCCCTACCGCTGTTTTATAAATAGTTTCCTTAAGTTTACTCCATTTATCATTTACTATACAATTTTCTGATGTATCATTGAAAGCGTCCTCAAGTTGCTGTTGAAATTCAAAGCACTTTCCAGGATCGTGAGTGTTAATAATATTAATCCTGGGGCTAGACTTGTGTTTAGCTGTGTAGATTCTCTTTGGTCTCAGTCTAACCCTTGCAACAACCAAAGAATGATCTGTATCACAGTCAGCACTGTGGTAACTTCGAGTTAATGATGTATGGTTCAGATGTTGTCTCCGTGTGATAATGAAGTCCAGCTGATGCCAATGGCCGGATCTTGGATGTTTCCATGTGACCTTATGCATCTCTTTTGTTTTAAAAAAGGAGTTTGTAATACATAGGTCATTTCTAGTGCAATGCTCCAGCAGCCTTTGTCCATTATCATTCATGCGACCGATGTTGTATTTTCCAAGGCACACTGGCCATGAACTCGAGTCCTTGCCCACACGAGCATTGAAATCACCGAGCATATAAATGTAGTCGGATTTTGGAACTGCCTTGATCGCAGAGTCTAGCTGCTCATAGAACGTATCCTTCACATCATCAGAGGAAGTGAGTGTCGGTGCATATGCAGTGAGAATGGTGGCAAATCCACAAGAGGTTGCCAAGCGCAGTGATAATAATCTTTCATTACCTCCAGCTGGGATATCAATCATTCCCAGTAGCGAATTCTTCACTGCAAAGCCCACACCGTGTTGCCTTTTTTCTGCCTGCCCTCTTCCCTTCCAAAAAAAGGTGTAATTGTTTTCCCTGAGTGACCCTTCCTCAGCGAGGCGAGTCTCCTGCAGGCCAGCAATATCAATGTTAAGACGATTGAGTTCAGCATCAATCACAGCCGTTTTTCTCACATCGTCAATATTTGTCAAGTCAGTGGAAAATCCTGGACACATGGTTCTCACGTTCCAGGTTGCAAGCCGTAGCTTGAGGTTTCTATTATTCTTTTTATTAGTACCTGGTGCATTGGTTTTACAGCCTGCGATTCAGATTTTGTCCTAGCCCCAAGCACCCATTGAAGCAGGCAGGCTGTGGCGGATCAGCACCCAATTGGCCGGGGGCTGCCCAGCTTGAGGCGGGCGGTAGCTGATCAGTGACACCTGTAGGTGTCTCCCACCGTCAGAGGCAACGCGTGGCGCCCCATGTCTACGCCAACTGACAAGGACTTATAACCCGTAACAGTTGCCTCTCGCTTTGATTCCGAGACCGGTTAAGACAAGGGATGGAGTTATTGCCTCTCCATAGCACAAAGCCTGGGCTAAAATAAAGAAACCATGTGTTGCCCATGCAGCATGATCCCTCTCTCGGCCTCCCTAGTTCACTCCAGAGGAAAGTTAACACCTATACATCTGGAACAAGACAAGCTGCAGAAGCTGCCGGATCAGCAAAGCAATGCTCTAACTGTCCGCCTGTCGGAGCTTCGATCCTAGACCAGCTGCCAACCAAGGCTTAGGGCCTGGTCTGCCCTGCCATGACTTATTTTGTCTTTGGGTTGCATTTCCTCGCACCAGGATAAGGCTAGTACCCTCCCAATTGCGCTCTTCCGCCCGAAGCCGTTGGCACAATGTGGGGTGTCGGGTTTGGTAGGTACCGCCCAACATTCGGCGCTGACAGAAAGCAGGTAGTACCGTCTACTGTCATACGGTAGCTCAGTCATATCTGACTAAGACCTGACCGACTCAGATATATATATATATACACCAAGTTCCTACTTTCAATGATATTAATCTTTTGCACCTAGTAGCCTGTTGACGGTCTGGAGTCATCTGGTGCGCATGACTATCCCTACCGGGCAAGGCTGCTCCTATGGAGCACCCATTTACGCCGTTTCTCTGATTATCGATGAGTCCACACAACACGATTTTCTTGGCATCTATAAAGAAGGTAGTTTGCCATTGCTTTCCTTCCTAGCAGTGACCATACTGGTCAGTGATCGTAGCCATTGTCTCCTCAAAAAAGAGATCCTCTGCCTCGTGAAGGTGAAGACCATAACCTACAACTATCTGTCGGCTGCTATCCATCTTCATCCACCACCTGCACCCATGGCTTCACGTAACCCTGATCGGGGGGCTAAACGGGTACTCCACCTTGCCAAATGGTGTCCCGTATGCTAGCGGAGGGAAGGAGACGCCTTATTTCTCCTTTGATAGGGGATGCCCCTACCCCGCTACCGGCACAATGTACATACCACAATGTAATATACAACTAAATGGGAATATTCTTCAAAAAGTGAATAGGTACAATTATCTCGGAACAGTAATAACATCTGATGGGAGATGCCTTGAAGAGATTAGAACAAGAATCGCCATGTCTAAGGTAGCCTTTAGCAGGATGAAAAACATACTGACCAATAAAAAGATGTCAGTTGAAACGAGAAAAAGAGTGTTGAGGTGCTACATAGAACCTGTGCTTTTGTATGGATGTGAAGCTTGGACAATGAGCAGTCAGGCTGAAAAACATCTGATGGCTGTAGAGATGTGGTTTCTGAGGAAAATGCAAAGAATACCATGGACAGCCAAAAAGACCAATGAACAGGTCCTTCAAGAAACAAACGAAAAGATCGTAAACTGATTAGAGAAATTAGACGTAGACAGTCAAAATTTTGTGGACATGTTATGAGAAGAGATGAATTGGAGAACTTGGTGACAACTGGTAAGATCGAATGGAACAGACCAAGAGGAAGACCTAAAAGCAAATACCTGGATGGCTTGGCCTCGTGGCTTGGTCGAGACAGAAACACGGAGCTGATCCATGATTCTGGTGATCGGGTGAGATGGCAAAACATGACCGCCCACGCTTACCGGCATGGCACATGATGGATGGATATATATAAAAGAGAATGTTTGTTTGTCCTTTATGCGTTCCCGAACGGTCCATCCGATTTAGATGAAATTTTGTACACATGTTGTTCTCACTCCCGCGGATCCAACTGACATAGTTAGTTTACAAACAGTTTTGTACATAATAAAACAACATTAATTAAAATATTGCAAGGGGACTTAACTTAAGAAAATATATATCAAGGGACATTACTTTTACTAGCATTGCTATATTATGTAATTTAAATAACTGTTGTATTTTTCTTAAAGTTTTATAAATGTTTAAAGAAGTTGTCTACAGTCATTTGCGTTGTAAACAAAGAGATAAAAACGTTAAGGCATCTTCAAAGTTTTCATAAAAATAATGCATCTATTTTAAATTTTTCGATGCGTTTAAATTTTCTAACTCATCTTTTTATTTCTCTTCGACATCTATACTGAATAATGTAATTTTTTTGGAGAGAAAGTTAGTTGAATATCCTTTGAAGTACGCCGCAGTCAACCCAGCATTTATTTGGTGTTGTAACAGTGTAGGGTATTATTAGGATCTAGTGGGAAACTCAGAGACAGCACGATTGAGCATTGAGACTGAAAGGGGTGGGAGATGCTCAATCGTGACGTATTATGTTGTTAAGGGTAGTCAACATCCGATAGTCCAGCTGAGAAGACGCGGCCTGTCGTCTTGAGAATAAAATATAAAGTTTTAGACCAGCTCGAGTCTTGTTACTTCAGTTGACACTGTTAAAGGAGTAATAAATGGTGCCGTCGACCGAGAATCTGAGGTTGATCTGGGCCGGCCAACAACAACTATCCACTGGCGGCATGCTGTAAGACAAATTATGAAGATAATGGCCTACCACGCGAAATACTAAAGAATCCAGACAAAACTGCCAGGACAAGAAGGGTTTCCTGGAGCCGTGGCTGAACATTTGAACTGTATTATTTTCAAGGAGCCTAACCTGGCCGTTGCCTGAACCTTGCCACTTTCAAGAGACTTGCCTCCAATTTAAGTTCAAGATTTTATCAGAAGTCAGAACTCGTTCAAGGTCAGGTCATCACTAGCCGTTGGCTGATACTAATCCATTGGGCCTCGTTATTCCTATGACCCAAACACACCAAATCCATTCTTGGGCCTCGTTATTCCTATGACCCATTCCATACGACGTTGAAGTATCCACTTGAGAATCAAGGAAGGGACCCAACCAGGGGTCGAAGATTTTCTGGCAGCCCATGAGATGTGACCCAACCAGGGGTTGAAAAATTTTCTGGCAGCCCATGAGAAGGACGAAAATACCTGAGGGAAGAGAAGTGATATCTGAACTCCGCCACCTGAATTCCGAGACTAAATTGCACCTGATGCGGGCTCTGGTTGGTTGAACTGAATCCGTAAGTCGGTAAAAGAAGGTAACGGATTAATTTAAGGAAATAGACTCAGAGTAAAAGTTGTGTATTTCGAGGTCTCCCGTGAGGTTCCGAATTTCTTAATTAGAGTGGAGTACAGGACATTATTGTGGTTTAAGAAACAAATATCTACAAGGAACCTTCTGATTGCCACAAATTTGAGTTTTTTTATGGAGGACAGAGTTCATTCTTCCCATGCTCAGACAGGACATCGTTCTTCTGATTAATGTAATATCTTACAATATTATAACCAACTGAATTGTGCTGGTTGGGATTTAGGAAATTATAATTGTGTGATTGGTTGCTTGCTTTGTTTTAGTATTTTTTTCAGCATGGCGGAACAGGACACCTTAGCACAAGTTCTGACAGGCGTGGGAACAGCAGTAGGCCGACTTAATATGGTGATCAAACAACAGGGGATGGCAACAGAAATTGTGAAATTTAGTGGACAGGCTAGGGACTATAAGAAATGGGTCACCTCTATAGAAAATATGCCTATTTGATCTCGGCAACAGATGAAGAGAAAATGAGACTAGCTTATCAGACGGCAACAGAACCGGTCTCGGATCATATAAGAAGAAAGTTAGAGGCTAGGGTAGATGAGACATGGGAACAATTCAAAGAGGACCTAGCAAGGAAATATGCAGAAATTACGGATCCACAACATGCATTTTCGGTGTTGAGGCAGGCTAAACAAAATAACGGAGAGACGGTACAGTTGTTTAGCGATAGATTAATTAACTTGGCTGAAGAAGCATTCTTAGGACAGAATGTGCGAGGGGAGGAGGTGGAAAGGATGTTAGTAGGGATTTTTGTGGATGGCATCAAATCTGATGGTTTGAAACTTAAGCTGATGAGGGACAACCCTGAGAGGTTATCACAAGCGGTGGATATCGCGGTACAAGAGGAAAATTTGAGACGAAGGTTTAGATTAAGAACAGGACGAGAAGTGGGAAGTAGTCGAGACGATAGAGTTGAGGAACCCATGGAAATAGGACAAACAAGATTCGGATGGAATAGGAGAGGCAGTATACAAACGTTACAAGGTAGAAATAGGAGCGATTATGTTGAAAGAAGAAATGGGAGATACCCTACAAGTGAGTCAGTAGGAAACACAAATAACACAAATATTGTCTGTTGGGTTTGTGGTCAACGGGGACATGTTTCTCGTTTTTGTAATAACAGGCGTATCCAGTCGAATACACAGGGTAGACATGATAATAATAGGGTGAGTAGGAATGTTGTTGATGGACACAGGAACTTTACAGGTACAAGAACACAGGAAAACTGGCGCCCTACCTATTAGACAGGACCGATGATAGGAGGGTAAATAATAGGGTCCCAAGTGTTAGAGACTATGTTAATAGCAAGTATAATAGGTCGAACAGAGAATATTTTCAACTGGATGAAGTCAAGAAAATTATAGAAGATAAAACAGACTATAGCTCGTGTATATTAGAAATAGGGAAGTATAGAGTTCGTACGTTAATAGATTCGGGAGCTCAAGTTAGTGTAGTAAAAGAAAGTTTTTTGCACAAAATAGTAAGAAATTGTAGAGTATTTAAGTGTAGTAATAATTTACACTCTGTTACTGGACAGAATTTACAAGTAGTTGGACAAACAATGATCAATTTTAAGTTAGGGGGGATCAACATAAGACACCTTTTTCATGTAGTGAGGGGTTTAAATAGAAATATGTTGATAGGGAGAGATTTTTTGATAAAGAATGGAATAAGACTTTTTTATGATTTACATAAGTTAAAATTCAGAGACGTATATATAGATATGGAAGAGGATATGCATATAGCAGCACTAGTTAGGGTTAAAATGACAACGACGTTAAAACCACAGTCGGTTAATTTGATACAAGCGAAGCTGAAGAGAAACCCATATTATGTGGAAGGAAAAACAGTCAGAATCACTGAGTTACAAGAGGAAATAATTGATGAGCCTGGTTTGGAGGTTCCAGATGGAGTAATGGAGTTGGATAAACACTTAACCTTTCCAGTAATGGTTATCAACAACACAGGGAGAGAAATCAAGTTATACAGAGGATGTGTGATAGCCAAATTAGATCATAACATTGGTGACATATTAGCAACGAATAGAACAGAAGTGTCGGGAACAAGTTATTTGGAAACTTCTAGTGAAAGGAGAAGTGACAGACGCGGACGCGGAAGAAGAGGGAAAGTCGGAATGGATGAATTGATCCATCCATATAGAAGAAATAAAGCCCATATATGTTCACTAGACAAAATAACAAGGGAACAAGAATTGCTGTCACAGTTAAAAGCTTCGCCGGAAAATAAGGAAGTGTTAGAACAGTTTATAAAGCAAAATCAAGATGTGTTTGCGGTTAATGATTTAGAATTGGGTAAGACGCGGACAGTTACAATGGAAATAGACACGGGAGATCATCCACCAATAAGTCTAAAACCATACAGAACTCCATTAAGAAACAGAGAAATAATGGAAAAGGCAATAGAGGAGATGCTGAAAGCAGGAATAATAAAAAGGTCGAAGTCAGAATGGTCATCTCCGGTGGTAATAGTGGCCAAGCCCGATGGTTCCAGTCGCTTCTGTTGCGACTACAGGGCGTTGAACAAAATCACCAAGAATGTAGCATACCCACTGCCGGTAATTGATGATATTTTGGGGCTACTTAATGGCTCTACATATTTCACAACGTTAGACGCAAGGGCAGGGTTTTGGTGTATTCCGATGTCAGAAGACGCGCAACGGAAAAGTGCCTTTTGTACCCACATGGGCTCGTACGAATTCTTACGAATGCCTTTTGGTGTCAAGACGGCGCCCTCTCACTATATGTTCTTAATAAATGAAGTTCTAGAGGGTATGCAAAGGTTCGCTCTTGCTTATATTGATGATATATTGATCTATACCAAGGGAGATGTGGAGGATCATTTGAAACATATTAGACTAGTGTTTGACAGGTTAAGAAAGCATGATGTGAAGTTGAAGCTTAGTAAGTGCCAATTTTTAAAAACAGAAACAAAATATTTAGGGTATATTATAAATAGAGAGGGTATTAAACCAGACCAGGACAAAATAAAGATTATTAAAGAGTTACCTGCTCCAACAAACGTTAAGGAAGTACGTGCTTTTATAGGAACATGTGCGTATTATAGGCGGTTTATTCCAGCATTTTCAAGGATAGCTGAACCAATTACAAATTTAACAGCCAAGTACGCCAGGTTTAAGTGGGATGATGAGTGTCAAAAAGCCTTCGACTATTTAAAAAACAGCTTAACACTGGTACCACTATTGACGCATCCAGACTTAAACAAACAGTTGATACTATACACAGATGCCTCGGACAATGCTGTAGGAGCATGTTTGGTACAACCATATGAAGGAAAAGAATCTGGAATACCAGGGGTTAAAAATGAAAGACCTATCTACTTCTTGTCACATAAACTTAGTAAATCACACAAAAAATGGACTACTATCGAGAAGGAGGCTTACGCGATTCATTACGCTCTACAGAAACTAAATTACTATTTACATAACGCAAGTTTTGTTATTAGAACTGACCACATGCCTTTAAAGTCTTTTCTAGAAGCTCCAGTGCAGAACAGGAAAATACAGACATGGGCATTGAATCTACAGGGGTACGACGCGAAAATTGAGTTCATACCAGGTAGGATAAACACATGCGCTGATCTATTGTCTAGAATTCCATATACACAGTCATCAGAAGATACAGAAGAGGAGGCAGCCGAACCAGAGATAGACGACAGAATTGGCAGGTAAATATTCTAGATTCTGCTATAATAAATAGGAGAAGAATTTGATAGTCTACCATCGGATCAAGAGTCGGAACATAGAGAAGAAGATATACAGTTAGCACAATTCAATATGAAAGAAGAGCAGGATTTGGACCCAAGAATCATACAAATAAAGGAAAAGTTACGAGAAACAGAAGATAACAAATATAAAAGGAATTATTTGCTCTTACAAGAGGATGGACAGTTATATTATATGTGTGAAAAGAACGAACAGCTAAGGAAATATATTCCAAAGCATTTGGAAAATGAACTTTTAAAAGCATATCACGATGAAAATGGACATCTCGGTAGAGACAAACTAGTGAAAGCACTTACAAGTAAATATTATTGGCCAAACTTATTTAAATCTGCATGCAAATATGTAGATACGTGTGAAAAGTGCAGATTAAGGAACATGAAAACAATAAAGTCTCCATTACAGGACACAGATATTCCTCACTTCCCAATGCAAAAGATTAGTTTAGACATATCGGGTCCACACCCCAGAACATTGTCAGGAAATGTATATTTAATTCATATAGTAGACATCTACAGTCTTTGGCCAGAGGTTTATGCAATTCCAGATAAGAGCGCGGATACTGTCATTAATATTTTTTTACAGGAGTTCGTACCAAGGTTTAGCTGCCCACAAAGTATACTTACAGATAATGGTAGAGAATTTGTAAATAAAAAATTTGAAAAGTTATTAAAAGATTTAAACATAAGACATATAAAGACCTCATTTTATAGACCTTCGTCAAATGCGAAAAACGAGCGTCAACATCAGACGTTATACAACATTGTGGCAAAGATTGTTGATGAACATGAAAAAGATTGGGATCTATTTTTGGGGCCTGCTCTTAGCGCTATTCGTACAAATCAAAATGAGAGCACGGGTTTTTCGCCATTTTATTTAATACACGGGAGAGAACCAATATTACCTATAGATAATTTATTAAAACCTAGACGGAAATATATGGGTGAAGATTTTCAAGAGATCATAACACAAGAAATGCATAAAGCACATATGAGGTTAAGGAATAATATAATAAAAGCTAGGGAAAGACAGAAAAAGTACAAAAATGTAAATACAAAATTACAGGAGTTTAAGGTAGGTGATAGAGTTTATTACAAAAAGCATAGAAGAAACTCTAAGTTTGATTCTCGTTGGATTCCAGGTTATTACGTTTTGGAAAAACTAGGTAATGTATCGTATATTATAAAGAACCAGGTCACAGCACACATAGCAAGGGCACATGTTGAACACTTAAGAAGAGATGAAAATGAGATAGAAAATAATAATTATAATAATAATTGTTATTCGGACGCAAAATTTTTAGATGAACAAGTTGTTAGAGGAGCTACAGTAACCCCAGATCTTAGAAAAGAACCAGAACAAAATCAGTTGCTAGCAAATCCAAGTTACGAAGAACAAGAACAGACAATTCCGAAAAGAATGGAAGAAGAAGGGCCAAATGAAACTCATTATGATAGTATGGAAGAAGACACAGGTGCTCCATTTAAAAATACTAGGCAAGCAACAAAAAGAAGAATGGACAGTCAAAGAGATAAAGAAGTAAAAAGACAGAGGAGAATTAGAGATGGTTCAACAAGCGGAGACGATATACCTATACTGGAAAGATCCTTAAGAAAGAGTGATCGACAAATTAGGTGGGATGTTGAACGGAAGAGATTAGCGGCAGCTAAAGAGAGACATACAGACGAAGAAGAAGAAATGGATGAAAAGTCAGAGTCAAGTAGTAGTATGGAGGAGACTAGTAGATTGTACGAAGAAGAAGATGTTGATATAGAGTTAGCACTTATTCAGAGAAACTTGGAGTTGTTGAGGAAGTGGAAACGTAAGAGATAGATAAATTGAAAGTACTGCAGATAGCAAGATTTAAAATTGTAAGTGATGTTTGAAGAAGTATACGAAACGGTGGAAAAAGTGGTCTTGAGATATTAGTACAGTGGGTGAATGTATTTTTTTTTATTGGTGTTAGAAGTGCCGTGTTTAAAGATAGGGGTTAACAAGTTATAGTAATAATAGACAGGACAGATCACAAGTACGTTGATAAGTAGAGGATGGCTACATTGAGTTAATGTTGGATATAGGTTACAGTGCTTACTTAAGAGCTTATTCAGGATACTATGTGCTGTTAAGAGATAATAAATAGATAATTCTGGATTACTGATTTGTTTATGTAGATAGAACAGATATGTTCATAATTGATCTGTAGTTAACAGATATACAGATAGGATGTTTAGTCTTCTCGGTCATATAAATACTGGATATGCGTCATTTATGAGAGCCTAATGCTGGTAGGCCAATGTACGTAGTAATTTTAAGAGAGTTATAATTGTGTTGAAGACGGTGTTTATGAAATCTAAGTTTTATGAGTTATGAGTCATATAGGAAATGTTTTTATGCTTGAGTTGCTACTGGAAAATGAGGGATATTGTTTGGTTGTTTTATTGAGCCTAAGTTGTAATGCCTCATTTTGTTTTCTTGATTTGGTCTTAAAAAAAATGATTGTTATTGTTTGATTAATTGGTTTAGAGTAGGGTGATTGTGTTCCTAGCGTTTGAGTTGATAAGAACTATTGGTCCGTAAAAGTGTCCAATAGTGATAGGTAGAATAGAGTATTTTATTCTGATTTGATAACATGCATGTTATGTCATTTTAAAAATGTGTTTTTTTCTTCTAGATTAATTTGGAGGTTGTGTTCATTTTATTTCGATTACATGAATGGTTTGGTATATTGAGTTACATGCTTGTAAAGTTAGTTAAGTAAGTTTAAGTTTCAAATGAATGAGGTTTTGCTAAAGGTTTTTCGTTCAGAAAAGAGTGATAAAAAACTAATTTGTCCAATGATATAAGGTAGGGGGAAACTTAAGAGTAAATAGTTAAGGAATTAACTAGTGGGAAACCATAGTTGGTGAACGTGTGTACACGAATGGATAGACGTATCCAGGGCCTGCACACACGTCTCTGTATTTATAAAATAACAGGATGGGATGTACGGGGGCAAGATATAGGTGCTGTGAAATACCAGCTTTAATTATATTTAAGGTGTTCATAAAATATGAACATGGGCTCATGGTAAAAGGTGAGATAACGGAAGAGGAACGGAATTGTGGTTGGCAATGTCAATGTGAAATATAAAAGGTTTATGAAAACTTATGCCAAATTGTTTTATAACGAACAATAATATATTTCTTAAAGGTGTTTAAAAAAAAAAATTATTTTACAAATTTTTTTTTATTGGCAAGGGAGGTAAAGGGTGAATGTCTTAAATGTACATTTACTATATGTCCATGTGGTCATGTCGTGTATTCATTCTTTATGTTCTTTATTTGGTGCGCACCACTTCTTTACTTTTTCTAACTACATTGTTTTTGTACGTCCTGGGGTTTGAAAGAATGAGGAATTGTATAAGATCATAATTTTCGACAAAGAGTTTGTGAGTTGTTCTTATGGTGTGTGTATTTGATACAGGAAAATAGATGAGCCAAGAAAGAACCAGAATAGTAAAGAATGAGAAATTTTGTGAGCTCAAAGATTTCGATAAAGAATTTATGGGCTGTTCTTATAATATGTATATTTGATATAAGTAACCAGAAAAAAAAAACCAGAAATGAAGAATAACATGGGGAGGTTAGGTAGTAGTTCACTATAAAATGTTGGGGAAATAAAAAGGAAAGAAGGACTGGTTGGATTAACCGTGGTATTATATAAATAAAAGGCGAAGAAGAAGTATAAAGAAGTATATGGGGAGGTTGTTAGCAGACCAGGTCACTGGGAGAAGAGTAAAAGATGTATTGTTTACTCAAACTTGGTTTTAGCGAAGGTTAGAAGACAAAGAGGGAATGGAGTATGGGGATTTAGAGTAAAGATTTTTCCTTTATAAGGAAAATTCTTTATTAAACATGGGGAGGTGTAACAGTGTAGGGTATTATTAGGATCTAGTGGGAAACTCAGAGACAGCACGATTGAGCATTGAGACTGAAAGGGGTGGGAGATGCTCAATCGTGACGTATTATGTTGTTAAGGGGAGTCAACATCCGATAGTCCAGCTGAGAAGACGCGGCCTGTCGTCTTGAGAATAAAATATAAAGTTTTAGACCAGCTCGAGTCTTGTTACTTCATTTGACACTGTTAAAGTGTTCGTGATATCTTGGTAAGTTTACGTTCAGTAGTTTCAGGTTGCCCTTTTTAGTTATTGGAATGAAGATAGTTCTCTTCCAATCTTTTGGCCATATACCATATTTCCATATCTTCTACTATATATATGTGTGTGTCCTTTATGCGTTCCCAAACGGTCCATTCAATTGAGATGAAAACTTGTACAGATGCTGTTCTCACTGCCGTGGATAACTTACATAGTTAGTTTAAAATCAACCAAGTTTTCCTCAAGCACGAAAGAAAAAGGCATTACGAGCTTCAGAAACAGACGAGCAACGGGAACGGGAGCGGGGCATTAGAAACAGACGAGCAATGGGAACGGAAACGGTAGCATCAGAAACAGACGGGGAACGGGAACGGGAGCATCAGAAACAGACGAGCAACGGGAACGGGAACGGGAGCAGGGGCCGAACGCGTACTCTGTGCGCTTAGAGAAATGTATTTGAATGTATAATGACTACGTATATGAATTCAATGAGACGCTCCCCGCCAGGAGTTGGGCGAAGCCGGGCCGGGTCGTCTAGTATTGTATATACGGTGCTAGCACCCAAATGTTGTCTACATCAGTCAGCTGACTGGTCATGTGGTCAAACATCACGCCGCCAGCCTGTTTTTCTTCCCGGACTATTTCCTTGCCTTATGCCTGTGTTGGACTGTCAATTTGTAAAAATGCATCTCGATGAAGACTCAAACACAGGCAAGCATTCAAATAATTATGCAATTCAAATAACGATTCCCTCAAATAATGATTCCACTCAAGTAATGATTCCCTCAAATAATGATTCCGCTCAAATAATGATTTTGCTCAGATAATGATTCCGCTCAAATAATGATTCTGCTCAAATAATTATTTCTCTCGAATAATGATTCCGCTCAAATAAGTGTTCCATTCCCAACCATAAATAATTATGGATATCATGAGTTGATGTACTATGTCATCAGATTATGAAAAACTTCTTATACTCCATGCCGTGTGGCGTAGGTGATCATGTATGTCCACAACCTTCTATCTCGCCTACTGCTAATGAAGTGCTAAAAATTGTAATATGTAATATTATTACTAATATATTATAATAATATAATATGTAATATTATTACATTAAACGTGGTTATGCCTTTTAATGTATGGATGGTTCTACAATAGAAGAATCATAAGCACTGGGAGAATTTGGAGTAGATATATTAACCAAAATGTTGAATGACATTTACAGCGATGGATATCTGCCAAGCGATATGCTGAAACCGGTATTTATATCTATACCAAAAAGACGAGGAGCAATTGAATGCGAAGATTTTCGTACAATTAATCTCACAAACCATGCCACTAAGCATCTACCATTGGCTTATATTCTTCTTCTTCTTCTTTCGTTCGCCTGAAATATGTTTATAACTGCAATGTTGTCTCTTGTATGAATCTAACAGTCTTTTTTAGATCATTCAGCGGTCCATAGAGTTTATCTTCCACTGTTGTCTCTCTAGGCCAGAAGGTTCGCCTTGATATGTTGTAGTTTGGGCAATCCTGGAGTATGTGCTCTGCTGTCTGCGACGCCAAACCACATGTGCACGTGGCTGAGTCACCAATCTTGGATTTTGTATACATGTGGTTGCGTAATCTATTATGTCCTGTTCTGAGGCGCAGAAGAATGACCTGTTCTGGTCTGTCCATAACGTGGTAGTCGTCTTGAGTAAGGTTTGGTGGCCTTCTGATTGATTTGATCATTCTTTTCTTTTGGTGGTATGTAATAGGCACATCAGGTTGTTCTTCTTTTGCTCCTTCCTTAGCCAATCGATCAGCTCTATCGTTTCCGGGGACTCCACAGTGGGATGGTATCCACTGTATGGTGATCTTACGCTGACTGCTAAGTTCAGAAAGTAGTGTCCTCAGAACTGGCAATTTCCCAGACAGGAGCGCCTCTATTACGGATTTTGCATCTGTCAATATCACCGCAGGTTGTGTACCATGGCTGGTATTTTGTAATTTCTCTGTGGCTATCTTGATTGCCTCAATTTCAGCATCATAGTTATGGCAGTACTTTCCTGTTGGAATTCTGGCCGTGTCTCTAGTATTATTTGGGTATTCTATGTACACTCCCGCTCCTCCATTTCGAACAGCATTTTGTGCTGACCCATCTGTGTAGACTCGGATCCAGAGGTCCTGTGTGTATTCGTCATCAAGGAAGCTGAGAGTGGCTGTTCTGCGCTGTACACTGTTCTGTTCTTCCTTGTCAAATATTCCTCTCACTTTTGACTGGATTTGTAGCGATATTCTATGTTCATCTTTCCACGGGGTTCGCTCTGGAATAGTTGTCAGGGGGATACCAACTGTGGGAAGATCGATGGTTTCTCTGCAGAGTTGTTTGGCCTGGTGGATGAAACTACTTCTTTTCAACCGCCCCATAGCTAAGTTTTCAAATCGGTTCTTCATAGGGTGGCCTGGCAAGCTGAGAAACTGTTCTGCTTGTATTAGTGCTTGCTTGCTTGCTTGCTTGCTTGCTTGCTTGCTTGTGTTAGTTGGCTTGAGCTCCAACGCGAAGTCCTGTATGTCGGATGAAGGCATCCTGTTGTCCAACATCAGTGTGATGTCATACAGGACCTGAGTTTTGCGTGAGTATCCGTTGTCCCATGTCTGGCTTATTGGTGTGCAGACTGGTGGTTCCTCGCCGTACAGGCAGACACTCTCCGACTTCGGAGGAATCGGCGATCCTACTGACTTTAGCCAGGACCCCGAAGGGACCTGTTGCCCAGGACGCTCGACGAGGACGCGTCAATAGGTCTTGGCCAGTATATAACCCGGCCCTGGTGCCTTGGAAACACCTCTGCGTCCCGCTTGTATTAGTGTTTTTGTATCTCTGCGTTCTCTTAAAGCTTGTGTCCTCCCCATTTTCTCCATTGCTACTATAGGGGTTGATCTCATCCCTCCTGTGATGACTCTAAGAGCTTGATTTTGCATCTTGTCCAGCTCCTGCAATGTAGTTTTTGATGCTGAACACCACGCAATTGACCCGTATTCCAAATGTGGTCGTATGCTCTGTTGATAAACTTTGCTAAGTATTTTCCCACTGGCTCCCCACGTGGTTCCAGTTAGCTTTCTCAGGATGGCAATTTTCCTTCTGGCTTTTGCAACTGCTTTTTTGATGTGTGTTCTCCATGTCAGTCTGTCGTCGAATGTTACACCAAGGTATGTTGGTTCCTTATCTTCTCTTAGGGGTGTTCCATTTATCTGAATGCTCCCTGCCTTTTGTTTCGGAGAAAGGGTAAATAGAGTGGTGCTGCACTTGTCAGTGTTTATGCTGATACACCATCTATCCGCCCATGCAACAAATGTATCTACAGCTCTCTGTAGCAATATGGTGGCCACTGATGCATGTTCATTTGCGCTCCACAAAACCAGGTCATCAGCGTACATTTGCCGCTTTAATTCCATTGGGTAGATTAGCAACAAGATCATTGATGAAGATTAGAAAAAGTGTTGGGGACAGGACTCCGCCCTGGGGAACACCGTGACGCAATAGTACTTTCTTGCTCTTGAGACCGTCTATCTGTACTCGGGCTCTTATGTCGTGCAAGTATGCTTTTACCCATTTGTACATTCTTCCATTGACTTTACAGTTTCTCAGTTTCTTCATCAGACCTTCTTTCCAGACTTTGTCAAAGGCTTTCTTCAGATCTATCCAAGCCGCAAGTACCAGCTTCTTCTCTTGGAATGCATCCTCAACTTCTTGAGAGAGGTAGGTTGTCTGTAGAGTAGCACTGCCTAAAGGCAGCCTGTTGTGGCACAAGGATATTTTCACTTTCAATGTACCACTGTAGTCTGTGATTGATGACGCGTTCCATTGTTTTGCAGAGACAACTGGTGAGGCTAATGGGTCTGTAGCTGGAGGCAATGGAACTGTCTTTCCCAGATTTTAGGAGGGGTATCATGATTGCTTCTCTCCAGACTTGTGGAACACTGCCTAAGGTCCATGTATTATTAAAGATCTGTAGCAGCTTTGCTTTGGCCTCTGTTCCTAGGTTCCTGATCATTTCATTGGAGATACCATCAGCCCCTGGCGATTTTCTCATTTTCAGTTTTGATATGGCTAGCTCCAGTTCACTGAATGTGATAGGTGTCTCCATAACCTCATGTACAATTTCCTTCTGTCCTGTATTTTGCCATTTCTCTCGAATCTCCTGTTGTTTCTCTGGACTCATTTCAATATTGTTATCTTGTGCGAATGAGTCCGCAAAATGGTCACCTGCTTGCTTTCCTGTTAAGATGTTTCCGTCTTTGTGTAGCGCAATTTTTGAGTTTCTCCCTGTGCCCTCATCGTTAAGCTGTTTTATTAGCCTCCATAACTTCCTTGTGTCTCTTTCAAAGTTCAGTGACTCTGTTTTCTCCTGCCAGCTTTTCCGTCTAGCCTGCTTTGAAATTTGGCTTTTGCGTGCTGATATTTATTGTGGTGCTCTTGGCTGGGATTAGCCTCTGCTTGTTTTCTACATACATCCACATCATTATGCAACTGTTCCAGTTCACTATTCCAGTAGGGTTTATAATGTTTACGGGCTCCTCTTAGTATTGTTTCTCGTGCTGCCTGTAGTATGCATTTCCCAAACTCTTCAACTACTTTATTTATGTCCTTCTCAGTGTTCAGGTTTTTAACCAGTATGCTGGTGCGATGCTTGTACATTGCCCAGTCTGCTTTCTTGTAGTTCCACCTCGAGATGGTGCTGCTTTCACTTACAAACTCATTTTCTACAGTTAGAAAGACTGGCCGATGGTCACTGCCACCAAGTTGTTTCCCAACAATTCGTGTAATGTTCCACTCCAGGTCTGGTGAATGAAACGCCAGGTCAGGTGTAGTTGTAGAGTGCCATGATCTCGAGTAGAAGGTATGTGGGTTAGACGGCTTGTTAATCAGGATGAATCTATTTTCATCCTGCCAATCTTCCAATCTATGCTATGGAGCTAGCATATTCTCTACGCGCGCCACAGAGTGTAAATAGGGCTGTACTGCATTTAAAGAATAACATATCAAGGGACATAAGAATGGTGTGGTAATTATGGGAAATAATTATAACTAAAAATATTTCTATGATATCTCAAATTTATATTCCAGTTATTTAAGTAAATGTAACTAATCTAAGATTTTCAAATAGCATATATTTATAGAAATTTACGATTTCTGTATGCTGTTTGAAAGTTTTCTTGTTTTAAGAAAACAGCTCAAATCATTTAAAGTATTTTATAATTGTAAATGAACCTGGTCCTCCAGGTTGGGGGGTTAAGATGTGGGGTTAACATACCCCCCGTTGTAAAAATACTGGTTTCTCTTCACAACGTATAAATCTTTGTCTCGAAGTCTTTGAAAGCGCCCATTATCGTGATGCCGTGTTGCCATTTTGACGCTTTTGGCACTAAATTTAGTGCTTTTTCAAGTCATTTAGTGCCACAATTTGGATTTAGCGCGGCAGCGCCAATTTGGTTCTTCACAATTTGTTTTGGGGGTGCTCCTTCGACATAATTTCCCACACTTACCTGCATAGGACACTAGAATACTGCAACATAAGAGAGTACTACAGGCAGTGGATACAGATCTTGTATAAAAGTCCTGAGAGCAAAGTGTTGGTGAACCATTCACTGACAGCTAGCTTCAAGCTCACGAGATCCGTAAGACAGGGGTGTCCCTTATCACCACTCCTGCATGTGCTCACTCTAGAACATTTACTAGAGAAGATACGACAAGAAACTAGTATTAAAGGAACCTTCCTTCATGGGATGGGAGAGCAGAAGCTCATCGCTTATGCAGATAACACTGCTTTCTTTCCCACTAGCAACACATCAATAAGGAACATACTCCACACCTTTACCCACTTTGGAAAAGGCAGTGGAGCCAAAGTTAATGTACAGAAATCACAGATAATGGGCCTAGGAAAGTGGAAACAAAAGTCTGATTTCCCTCCAGACCTGAGACACACAGACACCATGAAGCTGTATGGGATCACATTTCCATGTGATCCCACAGAAACACACAGACAGACATGGCACTCACTGACCCAACAGATCACAGACATGTTACATAGGTGTAGGTACAAAACATCCACAATATTTGGTAGAAGCACAATAGTCAACACATACATAAGACCCAAAATAATATACTTAGCGACAGTACTGGACCCTCCCAAACATACCGTCACAAACATAAACAAACAAATCAGACGCTTCATCTTCACCAACACTATACACGGCATACAACACAAAACTCTCATACAAGACAAAAAACAAGGGAAATTGCACTACAGGACATCCACACAAAAATATTGTCACTTAGAAGCAGTCACATGGGTAGAATCATCAGACACCCAGAACAGAACAGACTAGCACTATACTACATAGCCCACAACATCAAACATCTCACACCTCTTAACAATGCAACTGCATACTACCAGGGACGACTGCCAACATTCTATCAGACATGCATACAGGCAATACAAGGATATGAACAGTTAATACAGCAAACACACACACAATATACAAACAGTTAGTTAGAGAACAAGCACCATCACTAAAACTTAGGATTAAACGAAGACGCTTCATCTTCACCAACACTATACACGGCATACAACACAAAACTCTCATACAAGACAAAAAACAAGGGGAATTGCACTACAGGACATCCACACAAAAAATACTGTCACTTAGAAGCAGTCACATGGGTAGAATCATCAGACACCCAGAACAGAACAGACTAGCACTATACTAAATAGCCCACAACATCAAACATCTCACACCTCTTAACAATGCAACTGCATACTACCAGGGACTACTGCCAACATTCTATCAGACATGCATACAGGCAATACAAGGATATGAACAGTTAATACAGCAAACACACACACAATATACAAACAGTTAGTTAGAGAACAAGCACCATCACTAAAACTTAGGATTAAAAGAGGACACAAATACTTCATAACTGACTTCACATGCACCTTGTCAAACCTACACAACAAAAACATAACACCAAAAGATAGGGAAATCACATATAGACTGTTATACAATATGACACCGACAACACAGGTAGAAGCATACATATCCAACATGCCAATTATGTAGAAACAACACACAAGAGGCAGGAACACATCTATTATACATGTTCAACAATTACTGCCACACACACAACACTCCAACACCTCATACAAACGCACACATGCAAACAAACCGACATATACAAACAAATATTTCTCAACACTATACCAAAGACAGCAAAAGACATACATACAAAACCACTGATAGCACTTTCTTACTACAGACATCTTGTATGGACATGCAAAAACTTAGCCAGATACAAACACCGCACATACAATACACACTTAATTTCCTTTATGTACAAACACAAAATATTACAGATATTTCCACAGTAAAATATATATAGTGTTTTGAAAGAACATTACTAATTAAACTTTCCAGTATGCATGAATGCGAGAAAGAAACAGGAAAATATGGGTGAATCTTGAATGAATGGATATAAAATCACTTATGGTCACCAAGACAAATGGGTAATTTCCTATGTTGTAAACACAAAATATCGCAGATATTTTCAGAGTAAACATACGTACTGTTCTTTATTATATTACATTTTAGTATACATGGGTGCGAGAAAGAAACAGGAAAATGTTAGTGAATGTTGAATGAATGAATACAAAATCACATATGGTTAACAAACCAATGATGTTGTAAAAAATGTGTGTTAATACAAATGCTTGTTTATTTTTTACAAAAAAAAAAAAAAAAAAAAAAAAGAGCAAAAGGAACAAATAAGTGAACCCTTACAGTTTAAAAAAAAAAAATAATAATGATAAAAACATAAGCAAGTAGAATAAGGTAACCAACTCCTTCTACTCCTACTATTATTAAAAATTGCAAGTTGGAATTGTATGTACCTGCTATGCTATGTTAACACCATTCCTAAGATAAACATTTTAGCAAATGGAATCACAGTTTAAAATTGTGATCATTATCATAATTATTATTATCATAGCTGTTATTATCATTGCTGTTTATTACCCTTAGTATGTTTATTTTTGTCATTATTATTATTGTCATTATTATTAATATATAACCTCATCTCTTATGTACCCCCCCCCCCCCCCGCTCATGGTTGTTGTTGCCTTTACTGATACCCTCACCAGTCGGTCAATATTTATCCTGCCTTTACCAACATTACCAGAGATTGGCGATGAGGGAATTGGTGGAGTGGGTCAAATAGGTGAGAGTGTGGCACGGGAAACAAAAATGGGAAGTTTTTTCTTTCTCTTTGTTACCCCCTTCACATGTAAATATGTCCAATGAATAAAATATGCATATGTCACATACACGCCCATTTTCAACGCTCTGTAATACACGCACACAAATACTGAATACACAGGACGCATGTAAAAGCATTAAAAACACAAATGCATTTGTACTACTATTACCATGCTTTGTTACTGAGATTAAGTAACGCTGTATTACTATTTTACTATTATGATTTGATTGCTATTATTTTTAAATTTTATGATCACTTTTCATCATTATCATAATCCTTCATCTCCCCGCTTGTTACTGTTGCTGTATATGCTGCTGCCACCCCCACTGGTTGGTTATAAAAAGTTTACTGTTATTATCATCATTACCGAAGAGGTGGTGATGGTGTTGGCGGTTTTGGGGCAATTGGTGAAAGGGGAACAGGTGAAACAAATATAGAAAACAATTTTTTTAAGCCGCCCCCACCTCCCCCCCCCCCCCTTTCATAGATAAATATGCCAATGAATAAATTGTTGAAATATTAGTAATTACACGTATTTCACCCACACGCCCACATGCAACGCTCTGTAAATACACGTACACAAATACTAAACGCACAGAACGCATGTAACAACACAACATTTATAACTGCAACCACTACCTTTTCTGTTTCGTAAACCCGTATACTGTCACATCCCCCTTTCACACCATTTTGATACTGTTGCTGTTGATGCTGCTGCCGCCCTCGCCGATTGGTTCTAACAAGTTATACTGCCATGTTCACCATTACCAAGTGGTGGTGATGGTATTGTTGGGGTTGGAACAGACAGGCGAGAGAGGTGGCGGGGGAAATAATAACGGTGTACTATAATCTTGCTGTTGTTTGTAATGTTACCTTACGACAATTTCAATGTAGAAATGTTAAAATGTATAAAATGTTTGTAATTTTGCGCATATGTCACCTACACGTCCACATGCAACGCTCTGTAAAAACACAAACAATACACATTGCAACGATTTTAACACTCAATAAAAAAAAATTTTAAAGGCCTCCATTCGCATTCCTTTTGCCAGGGCCTGCCTTGCCTGTTTACTGGCCTCCTAAGACCACTTTTAATTATTTATTTTTTTTAAATTCGCCTCCATCTCCTGGAATAATGCCACCAGTCTCGAATTCCCCAAGTTGAAATCGTTCATTCCCTCTAAAGCGGGTACAACTCTGGTTTATCTTCACATCGTATAAGTCTTTCGCCTTTTACTACACATTTAAAGGAGAAAGGAACCAAAACCGCTATCAAGACCAGAAGTGTGTTATTCTAACTAAAGGATACTGAAAATGACCATTTCATCTCTTACACTGACGTCAGATGTGCTCAACGGAAACCTGCTCCCCGCACAGATACGATTGTTGTGTCTCTCACCGGCCCTGGAGCCGCCGCCAAGTCGACGTCAGCGTTCATAGCGAGCGCACTCGCTGGACTGGCCGGCTTGCCGCTATGCGCAGTAGCCAGTCTACACAGGTATGAGTCACCGACACGGTGGTTCGTGATTTTAACAGAAGACATACATGTTAAACTGTACGATAGGCCACACCGGGTTCAATTACAACTATCGAATTCGGACATCAATATTTGTCTGGAGCAAGCAGACAAAGAAAGGCAAAACCTTACTTTGCATTGGATCCTGGCGGCAATGAAGATAGAGGGAGTTAAGGCTATCGCCGTACATGCTACTGGGGACCCGAATGTGGAGGTATTTCCACTAAAACATTCTGGAGGTAAATGGGGAGCCTTATGTAACCCCGTCCAGGAAATCCCCCATTACATGAATCTGAATATTACAGGGGTCACACACAAAAACACTCACAACATTCTGGTAACCTTGCCCACTGCTTGCCGTGTGTGTGTGGTATGGGCGACCACTGGTCCAACAAATGTCCAGCCAAACATACAAACAAGCCGGTTGTAGCACAAGCAGATCTAATAAATTGTCCACCTCTGAGAAGGCGAGGACCAGTACAACATCAACAAAACGAACAACGCGGAAAAGACGTTGAACAATTGTCCAAACAACAAGAAAAGCAACAAACGGATACGCCAACAGACAACCAAGAAAACTACATTTTGGAAACGCAAACAGAAGAACCCGTTACATCTGTTTTTCACTCTAAAACCAGAAAAAGACAACTACGAGGATTAAGTCCAAACTCAACTAGCAGTACTAAGGAAAAAGAAAAAGACAACCCATCAACCAAATCAACGCCCAAAAAAAAAAAAAATAATAAGAAGGACAGACAAACCGAAAATACTGACGAAACCACCAACAAAGACACCTTAGACAATAAAACTGAATCAGAATTGATATCTATGAACACTACTGACACTGATACTGACACCGAAGAAGATGGCCTATTGTTTTAACATCTACAATAAGATCAGTCTACATCAGGACACACAAAAAAACATAAATAACTATCTCAACTAGACAACCTCGTTTGTCTCTGTTTTCTTATTAATGTTAGTCAACAATATCATTTGCTTGTTTTGATTAATTTATGATGACTAATGATATTATTATTATTAGTATGAACATTTCAGGTTTACACACAAAACAAAAACACATCGTCACACTCATACACAAATACAAAGCCGACTTCATTTTCCTACAAGAAACGAACATATGCGAATACACACATACAAAGCAAATCACTACACAATTAGGGCTCAGACACTCATGCTTATCGACACATCGTACAGGTTCTGGAACCGCCATACTGCAGACTTCAGACAAATGGGAAATTACTGACACACACACAAGGACGACCAAAGAAACATTTTTTATATTGATATCTATGAACACTACTGACACTGATACTGACACCGAAGAAGATGGCCTATTGTTTTAACACCTACAATAAGATCAGTCTACATCAGGACAAAAAAAAAACATAAATAACTATCTCAACTAGACAACCTCGTTTGTCTCTGTTTTCTTATTATTGTTAGTCAACAATATCATTTGCTTGTTTTGATTAATTTATGATGACTAATGATATTATTATTATTAGTATGAACATTTCAGGTTTACGCACAAAACAAAAACACATCGTCACACTCATACACAAATACAAAGCCGACTTCATTTCCTACAAGAAACGAACATATGCGAATACACACATACAAAGCAAATCACTACACAATTAGGGTTCAGACACTCATGCTTCAGCCTGTCGACACATCGTACAGGTTCTGGAACCGCCATACTGCAGACTTCAGACAAATGGGAAATTACTGACACACACACAAGGACGAAAAAAGGAACATTACCATCATACAGGTTAGAAACAACACACACACACACACATACGCTTTAGTCAACATACATGCTCCAGCAAATTACAGTTACCAACCACAATTCTTCGAACACTTAGAAAATCTATTAGTACAGACATACAGAGGGAGGAATGTTGTTTTAGCAGGCGATTTTAATTGTTGTTTAGCTTCGGCTGACATATTAGGCGGGGAAGTAAAAGCACAGTTAAGAAGAGCTGGCCAAAACGACATGCTATACATAATCGACACACATAACCTAGTAGACGCATTCAGGCAGAAACACCCCAACAGTAAAGATACAGCGCACAGAAACCATGCACATAACAGATCATCTAGGTCAGATAGAATATACATACCCACAACACACCACATAACACAGACTAAACACCTACAAGAAACTCTCCAGTATGCAGACCACAAAGCAATACTAGCACACATCACTATAAATAACACAACCACAAAGCCATTCTAACGATCACCACACTGAAAATTTAACAACACATTACTCCAAAACACAAAATATATACAGACCTGATACATACATAAACTGATAATATACCAACTGATAACATTAGACAATACTGGGACTTATTGAAAAACACAATACGGAGCAGGACCCAATAACTAGCATCCATCATACACAAGCGTAAACTACAACAAGAACAGATCATACAAACAGCAATACATTTAATTCAGCACACCGACAGAAACTCACCATACTTGCATGCATTAGAAATACAACTGGAACAACACCAACAGTAAAGATACTTGGGTGCACTAATTAGAACAGAACTCAACACCATCACACAAGAGACACCCAGCAAACAATACATGTCAATAGAATAAAACATACAGCGTAGCTGTCAAAGACTGAAGTATAGAAGACCACCCTGAATGAGTGGTCTACCTCAAGATAGAAGACCACCCTGAAGGAGTGATCTACCTCAAGTAGATTCGAGGTAACCCAGTGCCCCTACATGAGGGCAGGGTAGGTTATAGGGAGGGGAACTATTAACTAGTTCTCTCATGAGACATGGAGATGTCCACCACAGAGAGTAAGCACTCTGGTCACGGCAGAGTCACGCCTACGTGATAGCCACGGAGAAGTGGAATCCCACTCAAGAGTAAACGGCTACTCTAAGCGTGCTGAATGTTGCAGCACGCAAAAAGCCGAAGGACGCATGAGGTCCTTCCGCGGGCTGTGTAGCCACGCGAGTAGAATAGTCAGACGGGGACTGACTTTCATAGTGAGCGCATCGATTAGTGTCGATGCGCGTTTCCTTAGCCAAGTAGATAGAGTTAGCTGTAGGGATAGGATATGACTGGATAGGGAATTCTGTGTCTTTATGTGTGATTTAATAGCGACCGTTTTTGTGAAGTAATCTATTGTTAAAGAGCCAGTGACAATAAAATGCATCATCCATACCTCTCGTACGACTTGCAATATTTGTGTGTGGTACGGGAGAAGTTGATCCTGTAATGCCTGACGCATCGGTTGCTGACAGGCTAGGATTAAAGTGGTGTCAGAAGTGTAGCTTGGACAATTGTTCAAGCTAAAGCACTCACCCACGGCTCTGAAATAGTATTATTGTTATTTAATCACGGGGTTTAATTTGTGTCAGTGTGATAATGACGTGTGCAGACTAGGTCGAGTTGCGAGCTGTGCTGTGCCTATCGTGACCAAATAATATTTATTTGTGCTTAATGAAATAGTTTGTGCTTATAATCATGTGTTCTTCGAAGTTGTAAGTATTGATATTAGTGTTTTCTATCATTTATTTATGTAATTACTTATTTGTTTATGAATATGTGTCAAATATGATTCATGGCGGAGCGATACACCAAATAAAATGAGCCGAGGACATTATTGATTTTCCAATCTAAAAATAGCGCTGCGCCTCTGACGTAGTGCGGCTGACAAACAGCTGTATTACGCCATTTGCAATCGGCGACGGATTGTTGACAAATCGCAAAGCGGCTGCTCGCCTGAATCATTGGCTTATACCAAACATTAATTGTTCAAATACGTTATTTATTGAATATATTTATTTATTTAAACATTATTATTACCTTTATATTTATTTCAAAGCATTTATTTAATTATTTATATACCTATTCTAATTTGTTACCGTCACGATGGCACTACTTTTGCTATGCAAATAAGACTTGGCCTGCACAACACTTCCATAGATTAAACTAGAATAGGAAAGCAAGGCATACGACGTTAGAACGAAGACAGGACATTGACATTTAATATTAATTAGACTACATTGTACTGTTCTGGGGGCATGTGATGTGATTGTACCAAATTGTCTAAAGACATATATCATTTACAAGTTGTTAATTGTTACTGCTCCTGTAAACCAGGCAGAACAACAGCTGTTTGGAAGAAGAGCACAAGGTGTATGTCATAGTGCCTAACGATTTGACCTGAGGTGCCAAACGATTGTACCTGATTGATCTGGAATGTTAAGATGAGTATACCCAAACTATTTTCAATGCAATATGATTAATAATGCATCTCTTTTTCAGGGTGTGATCTATTAGAATATTTTTTTTTTGTGTCATCCATTTTTCAAGGTGTAATCTAAAAATATATCAGTGGTGCACAGTGTGGTAAATTACTTCATATTCCGAATATAAATAAGTGAGTAAATATTGAAGTGCCTGTCAACGCTAGCTAATAACCCAACAACATGGCAACATTAGCTGATTTCATAAAAAAAGGCAAAGAATTACAATACACAGGAAAGGAGCTAGAGCAATATGCTGACCGAAAATTTAAGGAAGCAAAAGATGCTGAGAGAGATGAACGTGCACGAGAAAGACAACATCAGAAGGAAAAGGAAGAACGGGATAGACAACAGCAGAAGGAAAAGGAAGAACGGGATAGACAACATCAGAAGGAGATTACAGAACTAGCTGAGATAACAAAACAGAAGCAGTTAGAACATGATAAGGAGATTAAACAAAAAGAACTAGAATTAAAGCAAAAGCAACTAGATCAGCAGAAAGAACTAAAGCAAAAGACATTAGATCAGGAGAAAGAACTAAAGCAAAAAGAGATAGATGAAATGGCAAGAGTTAAGGAAAAACAAATACAAGTGGAATCAGAGACACAGTTAAAGATGAAAGGGATGGATGTAGATTCACACTTAGAGATCTCCGCTACTAAACTAAAGAGTCAGCAGGAAGAAAATAAATTTAATAAGTATAAGAATATTATTAAACCATTCTGTAAAGAAGACTCCATATCAGCCTGGACAGAAAATGTCGAATATCAGTTTAAGTACCACCAAGTACCAATCGAGATGTGGGCTATGATTTACATGAAGAACCTTAGTGGGGAGCCCCTTAAAGTGATAGACTCAATACCAACTGAGCTTAGATCTAACTATCAGTACATCCATGATAGGATAATGCAACATTTCTTACTTGATGCCCCTGGGTATCAATTACAGTTTTCCAACCTGAAACCAACACCCAGTGAGACTTTCATTGATTACGTCTCAAATGTCCAGAGCGTACTAAATAGATGGCTTAATGCTGCAAACATAGGAAAAGATTTTGAAAAACTTAAAAATTTAATAGCCATGGATAAAGTCATATCCACAATACCATCTTCTTTCGCTAAATTTCTTCAGCAGTCAGACATTGAGACCATAGAACAATTTGAAAAAAAAAGACTCAGCTTATTTTTCCTCCAATAGGGAGATTTTTAAAACATCTAATAGCGACTCTGAAATAGTTTCCTTTGTTAAGGACCAACCTAAAAGCTATCGGAGTAATAAAAAAACCATTTCAGAGAGTCGACAAAAAAGACCATAAATTACCCAAATGTGTGTATTGCCAACTTTTTCATGATACTTATTCTATGTGTGATAAATCACCTAACTATCCGGCACATCTTGAAAATGTCATTAAGAAGCAACAAAACAAGAGAACTGCATACAGGCGTGCATTCAAATGCTTCTGTTCCAGCTACGGCCATTATTCAAGTAAGTGCCTGGGCCGCCAACGAATGAAAGCCAACAATGCAGTGTTAATTGATACATCATCTCATAGTGAGAGTGAGACTGACTGTGAAGTTCAAAATGAATTACCTGTTAACCAAGCTGAAAATGTGTGTTCTGTAAATGATGTATTGAGCTTTGACAGTTGTGAACGATGTCACCAATTCCATGCAGACGGAAAATTAGAATGTGGGCATACAGTACCATTCTCCACTGAGAGTGTAAACGCCGCATTAGCCTCCAGAGGCAATTTGGTGTTCCACAATGCATTGGTTAACAAAAAACCATGCCAATGTTTGCTGGACAGTGGGAGCACTATTATAGGTCTTAGAAAGGAACTGGTGAACCCAAGTGATTATACAGGTGACTCAGTCAAATGCCGAACTTTTTCGG
>JACEFZ010027884.1:0-52500 GCA_014155875.1 Cepaea nemoralis
GGGGGGGGCGCCCGGGGGCAAACGGGGGTTTTTGGGGGGGGCCCTTTAAAATTGGGGGATGAACCAAGTAGTGAACAGTATCCCAGATTACACAGTGAACAATATTACAGATTACACAGTAAACAATATCCCAGATTATACAGTGAATAATATCCCAGATTATACAGTGAACAATATCCCAGATTATACAGTGTACAATATCCCAGATTATACAGTGAACAATATGCCAGTTTAAACAGTGAAAAATATCCCAGATTACACAGTGAACAATATCCCAAATTATACAGTGAACAATATGCCAGATTATACAGTGAACAATATACCAGATAATACAGTGAATAATATGCCAGTTTACACAGTTAACAATATCCCAGATTACACAGTGAACAATCAGCCAGATTATACAGTGAACAATATCCCAGATTAAACAGTGAACAATATCACAGATTAAACAATGAACAATATCCCAGGTTAAACAGTGAACAATATCCCAGATTACACAGCGAAAAATATCCCAGATTAAACAGTGAACAGTATCCCAGATTACACAGTGAACAATATCCCAGATTAAACAGTGACCAATATCTGAGATTATAAAGTCTGCATTGCAGCAGAGTGTTTGAGAGAGCAGCAACTGAAGAGGAAGGCAAACACACAATTGAGAAGTCCCTGACTATACTGTACTGAATCTGGTGTCAATCATGTGTGGATATTAGGCTTCAATATTCTATTCAGCACGAATAGCGAAAAGTCAGAAGGAGGTGGGACAGGAGAAGAAGAAGAAGAAGAAGAAGAAGAAGAAGAAGAGGAAGAAGAAGAAGAAGAAGAAGAAGAAGAAGAAGAAGAAGAAGAAGAAGAAGAAGAAGAAGAAGAAGAAGAAGAAGAAGAAGAAGAAGAAGAAGAAGAAGAAGAAGAAGAAGAAGAAGAAGAAGAAGAAGAAGAAGAAGAAGAAGAAGAAGAAGAAGGAGGAGGAGGAGGAGGAGGAGGAGGAGGAGAGGAGAAAAAGAAGAAGAAGAAGAAGGTGGTGGAGGAGGAGGAGAGGAGGAGGAGGAGGAGAAAAAGAAGAAGAAGAAAGTGGTGGCGGAGCAGAAGGGGGAGGAGGAGGAGGAGGAGGAAAAAGAAGAAGAAGAAAGTGGTGGCGGAGGAGGAGAAAGGGGAGGAGGAGGAGGAGGAGGGAGGAAAAACAGAAGAAGGAAGAAGAGAAGAAGAAGGAAGAAGAAGAAGAAGAAGAAGAAGAAGAAGAAGAAGAAGAAGAAGAAGAAGAAGAAGAAGAAGAAGAAGAAGGAGGAGGAGGAGGAGAAGGAGGAGGAGGAGGAGGGGAACTATGGGAGTGGGGTGGATGGGAGCAGGATGGGAGTAGCAGAAAAAGAAGACGACGAAGAGGAAGAGAAAGAAGAGTACACATAACGAAGAGACGCCTGAAAACTCACAGGACCATGAAACAGCAACTCGATAGGACGGTAGAAACAATTATAGAGAAGATCATAAACTATGCAACAATCATGAATCAAAAAAACTCAACAAGTGTTTGCCTGCCTAATATATTTCATATGTTCTGCTTATGTAGTGTTACTGCCAGTTTGGACATATTTATATGTGCACAGGATAAGTGCAGCTGTTGTTTGTTTCGTTACTTTCAACTTCAATCAGGAGGTCGGCATGGCCGAATGGATAAGATAGCTCGTTCTTAAACATCCGTTAAGCTGGCGCTGAGGTAGGGGAGTTCAACTTCTTCTTCTGCGTCCATCTTGGAAGTTGTTTTAGACGTAATTGCTTTGTGCCTGTTTAATGCAGAACTGGAATATTTACATCCGACTTCTTCAGGCACTTGTTGGCCGGGTTACCTTACCGGGAGGTAGATCAAATGTTGACTTCTCGTCCTTGACTTGGGGATTCAGCTGTGGACGCGGTGGGCTCAGCACAGGGGAAGGGGTGGAATAGGGGTGGGGGGGGGGGGGGGGGAGTTGTACATTAAAAGTACCTCTGAAGTCGGAATATGTTCGTCTGATGAGGAAGTACACTGGTAACAGAGACAACTCATCAACACGCAAAATTCAATCCAGTGCTACTAGTACAGTGGTTCTCAACCCGGGGGGGGGGGGGGGTTATGGTTTCCAATGAAAGGGGGGGGGGGGGGGGGGAATTAAGATTATTTCAACATCGCATTCATACAAGAACCTGTTACTTGATATTGTTTTTCCCTCTAAATTTTACAGTTCTGTACTTCTCGTCCTAATGAAATTCGTTTTATAACGTAAGTAGACCCGCAAATCACGTTTTATGTAGATGTCTAGACTTTTTCTAGTATGTGTTATTAAATTTAGCTTCCATTTTTATGTATACTATGTAAGGGTAGGGGGGGGGGGGTTATAGGGAGGAAATTCGAAAGGGGGGGGGGGGGATGAAGTTCTGAACATATGGTAAAAAGTGGGGGGGGGGGAGGCATGGGCCAAAAAAGGTTGAAAACAACTGTACTAGTAATACCGTGTTTGAACTAGTCTCGAGTGCAAAAGCGAGTGAGCGCAACAACAACAGCAACAACAACAGCAACAACAACAACAACAACAAAAGAAAACCTTATTCGGAGTAGCTGTGAGAGTAAAAGCAAACGTACTGTCAAGACTTCAAGCAAGCGGTAATTGGTGCTGTTCGCAGCCTCTTGTGTCTAACCTGCTTGCCTAAGTCACCATGATTGTCCACTCATCAATTATGCTTGTGTCGCGTCTGCGAATGTCTTCGGGTCTGTGTGGCTATGTGTTATGTTATGTAATGTTATGTTCTGTTATGTTATGTTTTGTTACGTTGCGTTATGCTTTGGTGTGGTGTGGTGTGGTATGGTATGGTATGGTATGGTATGGTATGGTATGGTGTGTTATGTCTAACTGCATCACTGCACACTGAACATTCCCATGCGTGCTCTGTCCTCATATGGTACATCCATCACAGAGTATTTCTGCTCCCCTTTCACATATGGAGTTGGTGATGGTATCTCCTTTCTTTCCCACGAAGGCCTGCAATGACTTGCTTAAACCACACTTTACTCCCAGTACGTGCTGTCGGGCTAGCCTCGGTGACTCGTGTGTGAGTGTGAGTGGGGGGGGGGGAGGAGGGTGTTCATGTTGGCGTGAGTGTTTACATGGGCTACAGTAGGCTCACACCGAAGATCAACACTCAATAGAAGATGGTGGATGGTACTCGTGCTGGTTTTCTGCCGACGTGATTAATAACGAAGGGATGTGATATAGTACTGGCACATATACCGGGTTAGCGTCACGGGGAATGAGAGAGAGAGAGAGAGAGAGAGAGAGAGAGAGAGAGAGAGAGAGAGGGGATGTGATTAGTAACGAATGGATGTGATATAGTTCTGGCACATATACAAGGTTAGGGTCATGGTGAATGAGAGAGAGAGAGAGAGAGAGAGAGAGAGAGAGAGAGAGAGAGAGAGAGAGAGAGAGGGGATGTGATTAGTAACGAATGGATGTGATATAGTTCTGGCACATATACAAGGTTAGGGTCATGGTGAATGAGAGAGAGAGAGAGAGAGACGAGAGAGAGAGAGAGAGAGAGAGAGAGAGAGAGAGAGAGAGAGGGGATGTGATTAGTAACGAATGGATGTGATATAGTTCTGGCACATATACAAGGTTAGGGTCATGGTGAATGAGAGAGAGAGAGAGAGAGAGAGAGAGAGAGAGAGAGAGAGAGAGGGGATGTGATTAGTAACGAATGGATGTGATATAGTTCTGGCACATATACAAGGTTAGGGTCATGGTGAATGAGAGAGAGAGAGAGAGAGAGAGAGACGGAGAGAGAGAGAGAGAGAGAGAGAGAGAAGAGAGAGAGAAGAGAGAGAGGATGTGATTAGTAACGAAGTGATGTGGTGTAGTACTGGCACTTATATGGGGTTATAATGATGGGGAATCAGACAGACAGACAGACAGACAGACAGACAGACAGACAGACAGGCAGGCAGGCAGGCAGGCAGACAGACAAACAGACAGACAGACGGACGGACGGACGGACGGACAGACAGACAGACAGTCAGACAGTCAGACAGACAGAAAGACAGACAGACAGACAGATACAGACAGACAGACAGACAGACAGACAGACAGACAGACAGACAGACAGACAGACAGACAGACAGACAGAGAGTTGAGTTGATGAGTTTAGTTGGTGAGTTTAATTAGTTGCTGTGATTAGTAACGAACAGTTGTGATGTAGTATTGGCACATAGTAATGGCAAACTACTGAAATAACATCCCTAAGTAATTCAAAAACAGCCAATAAATGATGGAGCTGCTTGCAACGTCCTGTAAAGAACGTCCAACTAACGTCATCATTTGCCTTTTGGGAATGTCGAATTTGATCCCAAATTTGTACTATCACTTGCAATTAATTCGAAGCCATTCTGAATCCAGCCTGTATGCTGTCGAGTGTCTTCTGACGTCTCCTGTTCTCTTTCCTGATCTATATGTACAGATCAATACCTGTCCGTTAAATTACATATTGACTAACACACATGGATCGAAAATAACACAGTATTATTGACCCATTTGTCGGTCAGGTCGATGACTCTATTTCATTGTGCACAAAACATCTAGGCCAGATTTTTCCGAAAACCTGTATCAAATGAGGGAGTCGCGGTAGACCATGGCTAGTACGTTTACCTGGAGACCCCGATGTAAAGTGTTCGGATTATCAAGGGGATGTTGTTGTTTGTTTTTTAATTGACCTAGGCACTCAGGCGGAACCGGGCTAAACTGGGAATGATAAAATGTTCTGGGAAGTAAAAGTAACCGGTGTGATATTTAACATATCAATATCACCCATCAAGTGCCTACTGTTCTTTAAAATATATGGCTCACACTGGATATCCAATGCGCAGTGGCGTCACTGGGGTTGGTGTCACCCAGTGCGGTAAACTCTTGGTGTCACCCCTCTAGACTTTCACCATGGTCTTCTTCCGAGTGTTCCTGTACCATATATAATCGCATATAGTAATGTTTGTAAAATAAGTCAAAAAGTTAATAAGGACATAAGAAAGAAAACAAATTGAACAATATAACTTCAATACTTCAGGTAAAACATAAATAAAGAACTTCGACAAACTCGGACAAAGTTAAATTTTTGTTATTTAACATTAAAATTTCTAAAATTAACAATGAACGGTTATGAAACCCGACTAGACAGAGCTATGTCTGCTTTGTCAAATTTGCAATTTTTTTATTTTGGTGTCACCCCTTGATGGTGTCACCCGGTGCGGCCCGCACCCCCCGCACCCCCCCCCCCCTAGTGACGCCCCTGCCAATGCGTCTAAAGGAGTGAAAAAGTCTCATTTACTTTTTAGTTGTTACCATATACCACACCCAGAGCCACCTACCGGACGCTGGTGCGTCAACTATTCCTCCCCACGAAGCTTAATGGCAAAAATGGAAATGATGACCATATACTCAGTACGCATAACTAGTGACAACTGGCAAACTCGATGGGAATATAGCAAAGGCAAGACAAAGACCAGCATGGCATTATCGGGACAACAAAACATATGTTACATGTCCCTGGCAAAACGCTGCTATCAACTCGTCCCTGCGCAATTTTAGTAGCTTGTCATTACTTCAATAGCTTGTCATTACTTCAATAGCTTGTCATTACTTAAATAGTTTGTCATTACTTAAATAGTTTGTCATTAGTTAGTCAGTTAGTTAGTCAGCTTAAAATTACCGTGGTAGATAATTGACATTACTGTGCGAACATGTGTATATTTCAACTTGAAGGATTTATCTAGTTATTTTACTTTATGTTGTGTGATTTCTGCAGTATGCACCTGACGAGATGCAGCGAAATATGCCAGGCAATAAATCGTGCAATCTATTGTTTGTGTCTTCGTTATTCAAGTTTGTCATTACTTCAGAATGTGTCACTACTTCCGTTAGTCAGGTCTTAGATATGACTGAGCTACCGTATGTTAGCAGACGATTCTACCTGCTTTCTGTTAGCTTACCAAACCTGACACCCCACTCTGTGCCAACGGCTAAGGGCAGAGGAGCGCAATTAGGAGGTACAAGCGTTATCCTGGTTCGAGGAAATGCAACCTAAAGACTAAATGTCAAGGCAGGTCAGACGAGGCCCTAAGCCTTGGTAGGCAACTGATCTAGGATCGAAGCACCGAAAGGCGGAGAGTTACAGCATTGCTTTCTTGATCCGGCAGCTTCTGCAGCTTGCCTTGTTCCAAATGTATTGGTGTTGCCTTTCCTCTGGAGTAAAGTAGGCAAGTAGAGAAAGGGAGACATACATGCCGAAGGTGGACACACTGACCTTTGAGGTGCGTAATTGGGCGTGACGCATTATCCTCGAAACAGAAACGCAGACAAAAAAACAGAAGAGTATTCCATTAAATTTTAGAGGTGTGTAAACACATTCCTCTATTTATTCCGGATGTGTCCGGTTTTTAACTTATGTGGCGGGTTAACGGGAGTCGGGGTATCGTTGTGGTTGGTGCTGTTCCAGACGCGACCGCGATGCTTTTTTCCTCTGCCAAGACAGCTCTGAGGTCGACATCGCCTCATGAAGGTTGTAGTCGATGCTATTCAGGATTGTCTGGGAATATATGAGCAGGAGCGGCAGCTGCGGTTGAAATTAATCACCTCATCTAATTATGCTGTGATTTATAATTTGGTGAAGCATAAAATTTCACCATTATTATCAAGTGTTTGTCCGACTGGCGTGGGAGGGGGGTAGTTGGTCATATTCTGCACGTCTGGTAATCTCAAACAGAATGTACATAACACTTCAATCAATCTGGTGCCTGTATTGACAATCACGGTTGGCTGCAATGGATTTCCAACATTGTATATCGATTTGATTGTACATTCTATCAGACTTAATATTTATCTTCCCACATGTATCGTTGTCTGCCTCTTGCTCGCGTGCCTTCAACCTTACCCTCCAGTATGGGTTTTTTTAAGACTGTTGTGTGTTTTAACGTGGCAGAAATATTTCACTTGCCTCTTTTGTATTTCTTTCAACAACTCTCTGTTTTCATTCCTACGTTTTCTAGAACCGCTGAATTTTATAGTCTTCTGTTTCCATGAAATACGAATGAACAAGTCCTTCAAGAAACAAATGAAGATCGTATTGTCGGTCTCTCTGGTCTAGGGGTTACACGACTTTCTCCGTAATCCCGTATACTCTCGCATGTAACGTGACTTTGCGTGAGAATCGGTAGCGGTTCTCTCCGCTTTGGTAACTTACAGGGTATGTGAGCCGGCCGCTCAGAAAGCAATAGGCAAACTACTGAGCGTAATCTTGCCAAGAAATCAACAATCAGCTGAAAGATGCTGATGTTGACAGCGATGTCCTGTAAAGGATATGCGAACAAAACAAACAAAAAAACTGATTAGAGTCATTAGACGTAGACAGTCAAAAACTTTTTGGGCATGTTATGGAGAGAAATGAATTGGAGAACTTGGTAACAACTGACAAGATTGAAGGGAAGAGACCAAGGGGAGACCTAGAAGTAAATACCTGGATGGCTTGGCCACGTGGCATTGTCGAGACAGGACTCTGGTGATCGAGTGAGATGGCAGAACATACCGCCCACGCTTATCAGCATTGCACATGATGGATGGATGGATGGATGGATGGGTGGGTGGGTGGGTGGGTGGGTGGGTGGATGGATGGATGGAAATACGACATATTCTTCTGTATATCCACATCTCCAGGGCCTCTATTCCACTTTCTAATTGCTTGTTCATTGTGTAGGCTTCTGCGGCATACAGTAGTGTTGAGAATCATTACGTTTAACAATTATCATTGTACAGCATTGTTAATCTCTCTTCAAAATCTCTCTTCAGGTCTTAGTGAGATATGACTGAGCTACCGTATGACAATAGACGGTATTACCTACGTTCTCTTAGCGCTGAATGTTGGGCGGCGCTCACCAAACCCAACACCCCATATTGTACCAACGGCTTCGAGCGGAGAAGCGCAATTGGGAGGGTACAAACCTTATCCTAGTGCGATGAAATGCAACCTAAAGACTAAATGTCAAGGCAGTGCAGACCAGGTCTTAAGCCTTGGTCGGCATTTGGTCTAGGATCCAAGCTCCAACAGGCGGACAGTTAGAGCTTCTGCAGCTTGTCTTGTTCTAGATGTATTGGTGTTACCTTTCCTCTGAAGTAAACTAGGCTGGCCGAGAGAGGAATCATGCTGTATTGACAACTTACATTCTCTAAAATTCAGCCCATGCTGTGTGTTAAGGAGATGGTATAATGCCTTTTATGAAGCACAATGTAATAAAGTATCATCTGTCAAGACGGCAGAGGTACCATCAATCTCTCTAGAACATTTTTGGTCCCTCCTATTCTCACTTTGATTTCTGTTTCACTTTTGCCATCATCTTACATGTCCATGATAGGAAGTACTTGTTAATTCATTTCCCGCCAAAACGGCTGTCCTTCCAACATGGCGGCTGTATAGTACAGCAACGGCATGGAGTGATACAACTTGGCAAATGATACTATCAGTATGCCTATTAAGCATGAGTGTTTCTTTATGAAATATCTTTACGTATTCAATTAGGCCGCTATCTTTTGATATAATTCTATGCACTGTTAATATTGAGTTTCCAACTATATCGATCTTTTAGAACGGTATTATGCACGCAATATAAAAGGATATAACAAAAACGATATCTACATAAAGTTATGCATAAAAATTATAATATCTGCGTGCGTGCGCGTGTGTGTGTGTGTGTGTGTGTGTGTGTGTGTGTTGTGGGTGTGTCTGTGTGGGTGGGTGGCATATATATGGTAATCATAATACAGATGGAATTAGTAGGATATTGATGGGAGGTAAGAAAGTAGATTGTGACAAGATGAGAATTGCTAACTTTATTTAATGAGGACAGATTCATAATCCAAGTAGGAATAAACAAAGTGCTCAGATTCCAGGCTGCAATTAGTGGGGGAAGACTTGAACTCATGCTGCCTAGCACCAGACACTGAAGTCAATAGTACACAGACCAGGAGGCTTGCTAGCGAGTTTGGTAACACTCAGCTCGCCACCGTTTATAGTGAGGTTACTAGGTCTCTTCGAGATGTTTCAAGAATACAGGAAGGATGATGGGGGAGAGAGGGAAGAAGAAGAGGAATGAGAAGGAGGAGTAGGAAAAGAGGAAGAAACAAAGAAGAAGAAGAAGAAGAAGAAGAAGAAGAAGAAGAAGAAGAAGAAGAAGAAGAAGAAGAAGAAGAAGAAGAAGAAGAAGAAGAACAACAACAACAACAACAACAACAACAACAACAACAACAACAACAACAACAACAACAACAACAAGGGAAGGGAGAAATAGAGCATAGCAGCAGTAGAAGAAGAAGGAGGGGGCGGAGGAAGGGGAAGAGGAGAAAGAAGAAGAAGAAGAAGAAGAAGAAGAAGAAGAAGAAGAAGAAGAAGAAGAAGAAGAAGAAGAAGAAGAAGAAGAAGAGAAAATGGAAGGGAGAGGGGAGAAGGGGGAGAAGGATGCGGGAGGGGGAGGGGAAGGAGGAGAATAGCAACAACAGCAGAAAAAGGAGATTAACAATAAGCAGCAGCAGTACACTTCTTCGCATGTATTTGCCCTGACATGTTTTTTTTTTAAATGTTACATATCCCTTACAGGACGTTGCAGTCAACACCGGCATTTTTCAGCTGCTATTGATGTACTAGGCAAGTTTTACGTTCAGTAGTTTGCCATTGCTTTCTGAACGACCGGCTCCCAAACCAACACGTTTTAACACAACACGACACGGTCTGCTGCACAAATCGGTCGCAGCTGAGTTTCGAACGTCTGGTAAGCGGCTCACAAACTGCGTTCGCAAAACTTTGGCCGACATTACCTTCAACTAATATCTACCTCTTTCCTGACTTCAATTTAGAAAGAAAACAAAACCAAACAAAACCTTGTGAATTGATTTATCATAGGTTACCTAATCTGATGGCCAGATGTGACGATACGACATCTTCTGATAATGGTAAGAAAAAAGGAAAATGATTTGTTGGACGTGCGCAGTACATGGAATCAATAAACATAGCCATAGCGTTTTATTTTATTACAGTCGATAAATATGAAAAAGGGTGACATAGTTTTTAAAATATTGGGGGAAAAAAGAGCATCAAACTATGAAATAAATTTTGGTAAAATAAGTATGGTAATGATTTTACGACAATATCTATAATGAGATATTGCAAAGCGGTTATAATATTCTATTTGCCACTTGTACAGCCTAATGCTTCACTTTCCAACGGCTAAACTTACCATAGTGTTATGAGAAACGTGAAAGCAGGGCGATGTGTTTTCTAGGTTTTTGATATGACTTGCAAAGAATCAACTTTGTTGTATACAGTTATTTCCGGTCCCTGCGGGCATTTGGTTGACTTCTGTTGATATTGAAACATCTAACAGGCGGGGTGAAACACGCAATAGGAGAGGAAGAAACATCTAATAAGCGAAGATAAAACACCTAATAGACGAGGATGAAACACCGAATAGGCGAGAGCACAACATTTAATAGACGAGAATAAGACACCTAAATCAATCAATCAATCATGTGCCATGCCGGAAAGCGTGGGCGGTCATGACTCGCCATTTCACTCGATCACCAGAGAAGACACCTAAAAGGCAGGATCAAACACAGAATAGACGAGAGTAAGACACCTAATAGGCGGTACGAAATACCCAATAGACGGGAAGAAACATGACTAAATTAGGTCTAATCGCAGGTTGTCCGTTTGTTTAAAGGGTGTAAAGGCGAGAGGGTTGACTTCATTGCACATTGTACTATCCTATACAGCTCCGTCTCTGTCCACAGGGCGGCCCACTGAATGCGTCGCACAAAGCACGTACTATGTAGCCCCAGCGACGACCCCTAGGAGTAATCGGAAAAAAAACTGCACTCAGGAACAGAATGATGGAGCCCAGAATCGATCAACGACTTTCTGAGCTCGAGACAAGCGGCTTAACCATTCTGCCACGGAGACCCCTTTTGTGTTGTGTTGAATTATGCATGGATTTCTTCTTCTTCTCTTCTTCTTCTTCTTCTTCGTCATCGTCCTTCTTTCTCCTCCTCCTCCTCCTCCTTCTTCTTCTTCTTCCTCTTCCTCTTCTTCGTCGTCCTCGTCGTCGAGCTCCTCCGCCTCCTCCTCCTCCTCCTTCTCCTCCTCCTCCTTCTTCTTCTTCTTCTTCTTCTCTTCCTCCTCCTCCTCCTCCGCCTCTTCCTTCTTCTACTTCTTCGTCGTCGTCCTCCTCCTCCTTCTTCTTCTTCTTCTTTCTTCATCATCATCATCATCATCATCATCATCTTCTTCTTCTTCTTCTTCATCTTCTTCCTTGTATCGCCCCAATTGAGCATAAGCCGTCTAATTCACGCCAGTTTCCCACACCCTGTTGATTTCTGAGCTGGGAAATGGGAAGGAGAGCTTTGTAAATTATACCACACTCCCGCTGAGATGCACTTCGTCACCGGGTCCGGGGAACAGTTTCTACATCAACCTCAATCCGATAAACGCAAGCCTTTCCCGAGTGGAGTCGGGGTCAGGAAGAACTGAACGCCTGTGCATCGGGTGTAAAGAGTTAAAGTGAAGTCTTGTGGGTGATTCACAGCCGGCTAGCAGAACTGGCGCCACACAACAATGGTTACATTGAAGAATAAACATGTCCGCCACTTCAAATATAGACAATTTATTGCAAGGTAGCGAAAGAAGAAGAAGAAGAAGAAGAAGAAGAAGAAGAAGAAGAAGAAGAAGAAGAAGAAGAAGAAGAAGAAGAAGAAGAAGAAGAAGAAGAAGAAGAAGAAGAAGAAGAAGAAGAAGAAGAAGAAGAAGAAGAAGTAGAAAGAGGAGGAGAAGAAGAAGAAGAAGAAGAAGAAGAAGAAGAAGAAGAAGAAGAAGAAGAAGAAGAAGAAGAAGAAGAAGAAGAAGAAGAAGATGAGGATGAGGATTAGGAGGAGGAGGAGGAGGAGGAGGAGAAGAAGAAGAAGAAGAAGAAGAAGAAGAAGAAGAAGAAGAAGAAGAAGAAGAAGAAGAAGAAGAAGAAGAAGAAGAAGAAGAAGAAGGATGAGGAGTAGGAGGAGGAGAAGAAGAAGAAGAAGAAGAAGAAGAAGAAGAAGAAGAAGAAGAAGAAGAAGAAGAAGAAGAAAAAGAAGAAGAAGAAGAAGAAGAAGAAGAAGAAGAAGAAGAAGAAGAAGAAGAAGGATGAGGAGTAGGAGGAGGAGAAGAAGAAGAAGAAGAAGAAGAAGAAGAAGAAGAAGAAGAAGAAGAAGAAGAAGAAGAAGAAGAAGAAGAAGAAGAAGAACTGGAGAACGAAAGAAGAAGACCTGGAGAACGAAAGAAGAAGATGAAGAATACGTGTCACTGCACTAGAGACAAGCAGATAACCGCTCGGTCTTCCCCAGCAGATTTCGAAGTGTGTAGATGTTGTCTGTTTATGTTGCGATCTAGTCAGCTACGCGTCGGGAACTTTTACGTCTGCAGTGAACGCGTTTGGTTTCTTTTTCGTCTACCCCAACTAAAGCAAAGGAGTGGTTTGTGGTTTGCTAAGTGGCACTTCAATTGCAGGCGGATAACTTTCTTGGTGCTCCAGTCTTCTCCTAAGAGAATCTCAGCACCGTACGTGAACTCCATAGCCTGGGCGCGGATTCAAATTAGCAAGGTTATTCCGACGTTCGGATTTTACCGGTGAAGTCCCGGTATCAGATGCTTTGACCCAGCATTTCGAAAACCTTTAATGGTTCGCTAAAATATCTCGGTTTTATTCATTCATTGGCACCTTGTCGTCTTGACAGACCATAATTTGTGCTTTAAAAAGGCATAATAACTTTTACTTATGGCGGTAGCAAATGTGACTGATAAGGCCAATTCGCGCTGTACATGTTCGTTCACAGTGGGTGCATGTGAACACGTGGTCATTTCCACCATCATGCACCTTTTTACGTCTCACATGCTCGGTGAATTATCTGCAATAATTTTCTCCTTTGTCTTTATTCCATTTCTGATGATGCCCTCCATGCAACACGTTCAGCGGCGACTTGCTCCCACTGTGCATTACCAATGCCTGTATCAATCATGTCCCGCTTACACACATCTTTGTATCGTAGTATTACTGTGTATACATTTTTCTGGCGCACTCAGTATATATATATATATATATATATATATATATATATATATATATATATATATATATATATATATATATATATATATATATATATATATTCCGCATATCCTTTACAGGTCATCGCTGTCAACATCTGCATCTTTCAGCTGATTGTTGATTTCTTGGCAAGATTACGCTCAGTAGTTTGCCATTGCTTTCTGAGCGAATGGCTCACATACCCCGTAAGTTACCGACGCGGAGAGAACCGCTACCAATTCTCGCTCACATCACGTTACTTACGAGAGTATACGGGATTATGGAGAAAGTCGTGTAACTTCTAGACCAGGGAGACCGGCATATCAGGCTCTGTGACGAAGGGGTTTCGAGCGCAACTCATAATCCTGCATACCGCGTTCGAAACACAGCTGCGGAAAATTTGGCAGCAGATCGTTTTGCGTTGGTTTTCATAAAATGGTATGAGTGCCGGTCGTTTAGAAAGCAATGGCAAACTACTGAACGTATACTTGCCAAGAAATCACAAACAGCCATAAATGCTGAGGCTGACCGCGACGTCCTGTAAAGGATCTGCAACTAACTCACCAGAATCACATGTGCCAGAAAGATTCTTTGTGGGTGTAAATTGAAGGAATTGCTTCATAGTGTTATGAATGAATCACCAAAAAACAAGAAGTAGATATTCTAAGTACTCTCCTTATATAGACATATTAACTGATAAAGGAATCCTTTTGTTAAATATTTCATAGTGCTACAGCTATATTTTGATACATCAATCGAGAACCCATGCTGTTGTGTGTGTGTGTTGTTGTTTTTTTTTTTCCATTACCCCTTCCTCATTCAACCTTAGAAGAGAAGTTATAATTAGGGTCTATCCCAGGCTCAGATTAACTGACTGAGTGCCAAACAACAGTAGGTTTGGACAATCAAATGAACGAGTATTATAATGTAAATTTCCGTTCACTGTGCATTGAAATTCTAAGTTGCCCCGAAACAATACAAATAACATGATGACACTAGCATGGCGATATATCGCCCTTCTGTCTAAAATGGGAGGTCACATATGGCGATATATAGTGTGTATTGTTAATGACTGTGCAGTGTTTGAAAATATTGCCGGTCCAAGTTTTGTATTCACCCTCTGTAAAGTTCATATAACATAATAGGTAAATACAAAACTTGGACCGGCAATATTTTCAAACACTGAAGTCATTAAAAATACACCTTGTATTATCCTTCGTCACTGAATCAGCCTATTAATCCTGTGACCGAATCAGCCCTATTTCCCTTGTTAATTTGAAAGGTCTTGTTGCCCATAGGTGATGATGATGATGGCTAGTAATGTTGTTTTCTTTTAAATACACCTCAGTGGGGATTCGAACAAGTGACCACCGGGCTAAGGGGAGAGGTGGGGTTATTATTTGTGACACTGAGCCAAGGCTGCGCCCTGTTCAACTTGCTCTGTTCGGCTTCCGGCGGTCAAGGAAATTTAATATGCAAACGTACCCCTGTAGCTTTCCGCCATTACCCGATACAATTAGGTGTCCAATCCACTGCCCCGGGATAGACGGTATTGTGAGGTGCACCTTCGTTTCATTATTTTCTGAAAACCCATAAGGGTTGATCATCACGGCTTGGGGAGAATGGCGCTGCGGGGGATGACGGGAAGATGTGACAGGCAATCAAAACTCCGAGGAGGGGCCAGACGGACATATGGCCAGACTGTCTCTGATGTTATTGGTATTGGGGCTCTTCGCTGGCTGTTGTGGATGAGGACGGAGCGCGTATGGGAATGTCTCAAATTATGATATGTCAGTTCTTGACTCAACTCAATTCAGTGAACCAAGCCATGTTTGCTGAAGATAGAGGCGGATACATTACGTCTTTGCCATTCCGCCGTTCGCCAGCAAAGGAGTTTATTTCTGCAGACAGAAATAAAGAGAGTAAATAGACGTCTGTGTTTACCGCCTTACGAATACTGTTGTGGAAAAGAATGTTACAATCTGTGTTTATATTCAAGGGATGTATTGTTATTCTTTCCTCTATCGGCTCCATTCTTGGGCTTTGCTTTTGTTGGTTAGCCTTCTTTCTTGAGAGTTCTTTTGTGCTTCTTATATTGAGCTTAAGCCTAGTAGGTCGGGTGTTTGTAGTTTTCTTGTTGGGTAATCCTGAACAAGATATACTTCGCCGTGTACACTTGTTGAAAAGAGTAGATTGGTTTGTCAGTGATCACTTGCACACGGATATCTCCAGAAATACTCTAGTCTCCACCCATAAATTGGACAATGCACGAATTACGCAGCACCAACAAGAACCAAAGACAACGATGAGAATTTCATGTGGTTTTTGCTGGTATATTATCATCATCTTCATGCCAATAGGCGTGGGCGGTTATGTTTCGCCATCTTACACGATCACCAGAGAGGTGGATACTCAGTGTTCTTGTTTCGACCATGATATGTGGCCTAGCCATCCAGGTATTTACTTCTCTGCCTTTCCCTTTTTCTTCTCCCACCCTCAATCGTGCCAGTTGTCACCAACTTCTCCAGTTTATTTGGTATCATAATGTGCTCAAAGAATTTGACTGTGCCTTTAATTTCTCCAATCAGTTTACGGTTTTCACTTGCTTCTTATTAGCACAGGAATGGAGTGATTATGAGGCGACCCGCTTGCTATGAAGTTAGAACTGTACGACAGCGACCACAACTACTATGCTATAAATATTCCTTTGTGGGCTGGTTGTGCAACTTTGAAATTAACCTGAGCAGTCGCCTATTCGGCCTGCTGTTCAATTTCCAACAGAAGAGAGATGTGGCGTTTGTCCATTAAGAATAATGATGGCCACTCATTTCATCCAGTAGAGATGAAGAATGACTTGCGCGATGAATTAAATTAAATTGAGGAAGAGTTGCGCAATTCGTCGACCACACTCTCTCCCCTGAGTATATCTAATGCAGTGGCAAGACAACTCAAGACCACTGGAGACGAATACAGGTGCAGTGGATGACCAGGGCGCTCCACGTGCCTTGCCGCGCTCATTACGTTCCACGACGTTTTGCAGGTAAATGCTGTCTTGCCTTTTGAATCATCAGTGAATTCTTCCTCGCAGTCTGCCGAATCCTGTCTTCACATGCTGGGTAGGCATACCCTAGTTCACCGACTGGTATGACGCCGAATCGGTTACCCTCGCCTGGTTTAACCGGCCTGTCACAGCCGTTGTCCGGGGATGGCCGCTGTCGCATGCTGACAACTTCTAGGAGCCACAGGCGTGAGCTGGATGTCAGGCTTGGACCAGTGGGGAATGCGCTCTGAAAAGGGTGTGAGAGCCATCCTTACCAAAGGTACTACCAATGCCTGTCATCCCAGACACCCCAAGAGAGATGTACCACGTTGGCAACGTGCATACAGATTTTTCGAGTCTTGTCGTCTGAGAAGGACAGACTCCAATCCACTACCCGAGGATCAAGGAGTTGGAGAGTATACCTTCCTCCCGTGTGTTGCCGGGGCCCATAAGGGAAGCAAAGAATAGCAACATTGTAGCCTACCACGCATCTCGTAAGAGGCGACTAAGGACGCTTGATGGTTCCGTCGCCCTGCTACTGAGTGAGTGCGTGGCGCGACACTGTGAGCTGTGAGTTTCGTGTGAAGTGCTTTTGAATCTGCTCGTTTTTATTTTATTTTTTTTTGGAACGTGACTGCATGTTCGGAGCGATGGCAGGTGGCTATGTCCCAGAGTTGACCGGTTTTTGCCTTATGCAGAAATGCATGGTTGATGGGCTACTGGTTGACTGCCGCTGCCGTCGGTGATGAACTGTATTTTCGTGGACTGTGTGGGTGAACATCTAGGAAACATCCAGACAGGAAAATGACTGCCGATTCCATCAGAGATGAATTGGGTGTTTCGTGGGGGACTGGTGTGTTGACATTCTGGCGGCGGCATTATGCACAGTGTATCTGTGCAGGCTGTTGTTTGTCGAGACTCCTGTCTTTTCCACTTTTCACATTGGGCAGTGGGGAGCATTTTGTGTGATATTCACTCTGCACAGGAGCATAATGGGGACGACCCGTGGCTGTGAAGTTGGAACTGCGACTAACTAACCTTCCTTTTCTGTAGAACTCTAATCAACCCAAACCGTGAATAGAATCATGTCTGCACTAATCAGAGATAGGGAGTTACGGTAGCATGGTGTTGAGATTCTCCATCTGTTTCTGTAGAAGTGAGACAGATCACTAAAGACGGTATCTGTGTGCACTGTGTAGAGACCCTCCATTTGTGATCTATAGAAGTGAGACTGATCACAATAGCAGGTATTTGTGTGCACTGTGTAGAGATCCTCCGTATGTGATCTATAGAAGTGAGACAGATCACTAACGCCTGTGTCTGTGTGCACTGTGTAGAGATCATCCAGGTGTGATCTATAGAAGTTAGGCAGATCACCAATGCAGATGCTATATGAAGTGCTATATAGAACCTGTTATTCTGTATGGCAGTGAATCTTGAAATGTAAATGAACAAATTAGGAAGAACTTGGAAGCAAACGAGATGTGGTTCCTAAGACGAATATTGCGAATTCCCTGGACTGCCAGAGTAATTAACGACAACTGCATGAAAGAGGCTAATGAAACTAGAACAGTATATACAACAATAAGAAAGAGACAAACAGCTTTCTTTGGTCATGTGATGAGAAAAAAAGGATTGGAGAACATCGTGACGACTGGAAAGATCGAGGGGAAGAGAGGCAGAGACCGACCAAGAGAAATGATGTTGGGTGGATTGAGACGGTGGCGTGGAGGAATTATCATCAGCAGAGGTGATCCAGAACAGAACACCAAAGACCGAGATATGTGGAGAGACATGAATGCCTACGCCAACTCCCATAGCACTTGATCACGATGATCTACAGAAGAAAGGAAAATCACTCATCAAGTACCTGTGTGCATTCTATTAAGATTCCCCATGTGTGACCTTATAAGTGAAACAGATCGCTAATGCAAGTACATGTGAGCGGCGAAGGTGAACCTTTACACACCAAAATTCAGGTAGCCTGGTAGTCGTGGTAGCACTAATTAGCACTTTTGACTGCCAGCCTCTTGGTCGTGTGTTCAAATCCCTTTGAGCCCGAGTCTGTTTTCATTGACCTGTGATCTCCAATGGACCCAGCCTAAGATGTTAGTTGCATATCCTTTACAGAACGCCACATTCAACCCCAGCATTTATTTACTGTTTATGGTGATCTCTTGGCAAATTTACATTTAGTAGTTTGCCATTGCTTTCTGAACGATAGGCACTCATACCATTGTATAAAAAAAACCAACGCAAGGCTATCTGCTGCCAAATCACCCGCAGCTGTGTTCCAAACGCAATATGTGGGATTATGAACTGTGTCCGTAACACCTTCACCGTGGAGCGTAAGATGGCACATGGGAATTACCTGGAAGTAAAACCCGCCGCAGGATATTGACCAAATCACCCATAGAGTTCTGATTGGCCTTAACATATGGGCCGAGCATCATATATCCATTACACCTCTTATAAAAGGGGTCCTTTACATAAATTAAAATATAAAAACATCAACAAGTTCATCCATTCATTTTGGTTTTATTACCTTGAGAAAATGAAAAGCAACAAACAAACAAAACATATGTACACAAGATATAAATGAATACCCATACCAGAGTATGACTGGCAGGGAATAACTCAATGAAACATATTGGCTTGAGTTTTCCATTATATCTTCGAAACAAGCTATGAAACAACATAGTCAACTGAACATGCAAGGTATAATGTATAGGTATATAAATGTTTAAAAATATATATCATACAAACTATACATGATGCATTCTGATGTCAACATATTACCAATGTCCATACTGAACTTCCTTGAAAGTAAGCACAAGGCACAGGCAGTTTTATCACATACAGCATATACGTATGACTAATGTATAGGGAAATTAAAACACATACAGAATGTACATATGATTACTGTATAGGGAAATTATATTAATATTCAGACATATAGTTTCATAAGGGTACATTAGTCTAAATGAAAAAAAGACACAGGGGAAGTAAACTATATGAAAAGTTTCAGAATAAGCAAGATAATAAATCGTTATGTAGGAAGCAACGATTCACATATATGACTGCACTTAAACACAACAAATTCTCTGAATACATTCTATACTTAATGTCCGCCGAACAGTGCAATATTGCAGCTCTGCTGTAAACAGGCACGACGCTATAATGTCCAAAACAAAACATATTGGACAAACAAAGAAGAAGATACCAAACAAATTACTATACTGAGTGCTCCTTTCTTACTACATGAACAAGCTACTAATAAACTAATGACGACTGTTTTCAATTCAGGACGAGTTAACTGACTCTGGACAAATACACATTATTCGGGCAATAAATTATAACGAGAGCTGTAGGTAATTACTGGAATAAATTCATAAGAGTAATTAACCTAATTCCTGAAGTTTAATGACATGGAATCCAGGTTTTTAAAAAAAATTTTAAAAAAAAGGAGTTTACATTAAACCTCTTCAAACATGCAACATGACCTATCAGGATATTAAGTGCAGAAAAACATTGCAAACAACTTCAAACATATCTTGGAACTTAAATTTCTAATAATGTCTTGTAACTTAGTTGCCAACAATAATAATTTCTAGTAATGTCTTGGAACTTAGTAGTTCCCAACAGAAATAATTTCTATTAATGTCTTGACAGTTAGTTCCCAACAGCAATAATTTCTATTAATGTCTTGACAGTTAGCTGCCAACAGTAATAATTTCTATTAATGTCTTAGAACTTACTAGTTCTCAACAGTAATAATTTCTGTTAATGTCTTGACAGTTAGTTGCTGTTTAACTAAAAAAAAAAAAACTAAAAAATTTTTTAAATTAACTAAAATAGTTTAACTAATCAAAATAAATTAAGTCTCAAATTTATTGGACATAATTAACCAAAATTATTTATTAATAAGACCTGTTCACTTACTGCAGCACAATAAACTAATTTATTCTTTTTTTTTATTATTCACTTGAAATAGAATGTCTCTTGTATAAACTTCATGGTCGTTTTAGTTCTAGCCAATTTATTTCTCCAGTACCCGCCTACTGGCATGGTGGTCATAAATTTGAATCGCGCTGGTGAATTCCTTGGACTGCCAAAGTAACTAACAACGACTACCTGAAAGAGGCTAATGAATCTAGAACATTATATACAACATTATGAAAGAGACAAACAGCTTTCTTTGGTCATGTGATGAGAAGAGAGGCATTGAAGAACATTGTGACAACTGGAAAGATCGAGGGGAAGAAATCCAGAGGCAGACCAAGAGAAATAATGCTGGTGGATTGAGACGGTGGCATGGAGGAATATCAACAGCAGAGTTGATCCAGAAAGCCAAAGATCGAGATCTGTGGAAAGTCACTAACACCTACGCCAGTTGGCATGGCACTTGCTGATGATGATGACCTGGGTTCCCAGGTTTACCCAGTCTAAAATCATCATTATCATCAAGTGCCATGCCGGTAAGCATGGGCGGTAATGTTTTGCCATCTTATATGATCACCAGCATCGTGGATCAGTTCTGTGTTCTTGTCCCGACCATGCCATGTAGTCAAGCCATCCTGATATTTACTTCTCTGCCTTCCCCTTATTCTTTTCCTCTCAATCTTGCCAGTTGTCCCCAAGTTCTCTAGTTTATTTCTTTTCATAATATACTCAAAAAATGTGACTGTCTACGTCTAATTTCTCCAATCAGTTTGCGGCTTACATTTCTAAAATGTGTACCAGGAAATGTCTTGCTTTGTATTATATTTTTCTATTTTATATTGTGTGGCTGGTATATTCTTGCTTTCGGCTATTGTCCTTATACAAAAATCTCAAATAAGTAACTACTTTTTTGTGTGCCTTTTATATCCCAGTGTGACCTGGGCACACAACAAACCCACTCCAATCTCTCTTACATGTAGACTTATTCATGATTGGCTGAATTATGTGGCTAAAGTTTTCTACGGGATGAGATAGCAAACCTCCTTAATCGTCTCTTACGACTTGCATGGTAGGTTAGTGTAACATTATTTCCTTCCCTTATGGGCCTCAGGAATACATGGGCATAGTAAGTTACCTTTACTACTATTTTTTCCCTAGGTTCACGATCTTGTACAAAAGGATTTTTGTTCTTCTGATATATTAACTCATTCAGTCCCAGGCGGGAAATAACCACCTTCAAAAAGGCGGAAATAACCACCGTCAAAAAGCGAGAAATAACGACTGTCAAAAAGGTGAGAAAGGAACCAGTCAAAAAGGCGGGAAATATTCAATGTCAGAAAGGAGAGAATTAACCACCGTCCAAAAGGCGGGAAATAACCATTGTCAAAAAGGCGGGAAATAACCACTGTCAAAAAGGCGGGAAATAACCACCGCCAAAAAGTGGGAAATGACTAATGTCAAAAAAGCCAGAAATAACCACTGTCAAAAAAGTGAGAAAAGAACCATTCAAAAAGGTGGGAAGTATCCACTATCAGATAGGTGAGAAATAACCACTGTCAAATAGGCGGGAAATAACCACTGTCAAAAAGATGAGAAAAGAACCAGTCCGAAAGGTGGAAATATCCACTGTCAAATAGCTGAGAAATAACCACTGTCAAAATAGGCCAGCACTAAACAATGTCAAAAAAGCAACTGTGCACGACTTTCAAAGAGGATAAATACAGAGTTGAAGTGACCACAGGAACAGTCACATTTCTTTAGTATCACCATCATCATTATGTATCAGGTTCTTTGCAGAATGCCTCCCTCATCACAACCTGCCAAAAGATATTCCATTCTTAGTCAGTTCCCCTGCCTCATACATATTCATGCGCGAGATGTCTACAACGCTCTGTGTCCTTCATGTTGCTCAACCACTGTCTCTTCTCCCAGGAACCACGCCTTCCATTACTGTTCTTTCCAAGTCTCCGTGAAGTATTTTTTAATAAGGCCAAAGTATTTCAGTCTCTAAGATATGAAGCTTTTAATGAGCCAGTTTTCTGTAATGTTCAGATCGGTAGAATTCCAATATTTTACTTCTTCTTAGTTCACAATATTCTAATAACGTTCCTGTAACCATTTAGTTCAACAGACCCGATTTCTTTTGTTAGTAATCGCAAAGAAACAAAGAAAATTTAAATATTTTGGTCACCTGAAACGTCATGAAAGTTTGGAAGGAACAATAATGGAGGGGTATATGCCCGGGAAGAGAGGAAGAGAAAGGGCAAAGAGAAGATGGGTGCAGGATGTGGCAGATGATCACCATATGGGTGTATCGGATGCAGGACATCTTATGACTGAGAAGTTTTCCGGAAGGTTGTTATGGGAGCGAGGTTCTGCAAAGTATATGCTACTAAATTAATGAATCAGTAATCACAAAATGGTCCATCACTTGCATTTTTGACTCACATTCGTCACTATATGCTCTGACCAAATGTAAAAAGTACAAGAACACATTATGTAATGGCGGGGATTCGTGGAAACGGACCAATCACTCATCAAAAGTTGTTGTACTGAAAGAGTTAAACCTACTTTTCAATTCTCAAGGCTGTCTATCCTTAACATGTGATCCGGTGTCTTTATTTGATTTGCATGCATTCAAGTATTCTATTACTGATATCCATTGTTGTTTTCGTTTCCTGTACTCTAGTAATTAATGCTGAATGTTTTATTACGCTTCTTACAGTCAGCACAATTCACTTCTATAGCAGACGTCACTGTTCATAGTTGAAGTCAGAAACATTTTTATTGTAAGGAATATTTAGTTCATTTGTTGTATGCTTTTGTTAGAAAAACACTATTCATACTTGTCTTTTGTTAGAAAAACAGAGACACTATTTATACTTGATTTTTGTTCGAAAAACACTATTCATACGTGTTTTTTGTTGTAAAAACACTATTCATACTTGTTTTTTATTAGAAAACCACTATTCGTACTTATAGTTATAGATTGAAACATTTTTTATTGCAAGGAATTTTTAGTTCATTTGTTATATGCTCTTGTTAGAAAAATACTATGGATTCCTATCTGTTGTTAGAGAAACAATATTCATACATGAACAGGGTGTATTTTTAATGACTGTGCAGTGTTTGAAAAATATTGTCGGTCCAAGTTTAGTATTTACCTATTATGTTGCATGAACTTTATAGAGGGTGAATACAAAACTTGGACCGGCAATATTTTCAAACGCTGCACAGTCATTAAAAATACACCCCTATGGAATGAAACACTTTTTATTATCAGGAATTTATAGTTTATTTGTTACCTAACTTTAGAACATTCAGCAATTTATGGGCATGTCTTTCTTTAAAGTGTTCATTCTATGACATCCTGTCTACGGCATTTTCAATGGCAAATGTGTTGAAATATGACATGTCTAGTGATGATGTATGATAAACTCACAGCTAGCTAATGGTAGTTTCTAGATAAACTTATTTTACTACTGAATCAATAAGGATAATCTGGAAGTTACTACTTAAGTAGTTTGAATAAATATGGATAACACTATAGTTACTATTGTAGAAATGTGGGTACTGCTGAAGATGTGTAGACAACTGATAGTTACCACAGAAGAAATATGGATAAGCTAGTAGTGACTAGATGGAGTGTAGATAGAGTGATAGTTACTACTGAAGAAGTGTAGATAGAGTGATAGTTACTACTGAAGAAGTGTAGATAGAGCAATAGTTACTACTGAAGAAGTGTAGTGTTAGTTACTATTGAAAAAGTGTAGTGATAGTTACTACTGAAGAAATGTAGAGTGATAGAGGCTACTGAAGAAGTGTAGATAGTGATAGTTACTACTGAAGAAGTCTAGATAGAGTGATAGTTACTACTGAAGAAGTGTAGATAGAGTGATAGTTACTACTGAAGAAGTGTAGATAGAGCAATAGTTACTACTGAAGAAATGTAGTGTTAGTTACTATTGAAAAAGTGTAGTGATAGTTACTACTGAAGAAATGTAGAGTGATAGAGGCTACTGAAGAAGTGTAGATAGTGATAGTTACTACTGAAGAAGTCTAGATAGAGTGATAGTTACTACTGAAGAAGCGTAGATAGAGTGATAGTTACTACTGAAGAAGTGTAGATAGAGCAATAGTTACTATTGAAGAAGTGTAGTGATAGTAGTAGATAGAGGCTACTGAAGAAGTGTAGATAGTGATAGTTACTACTTATGAAGTGTAGATAGAGCGATAGTTACTATTAAAGATATATGGATAACCTTATTGTTTATTATAGAAGAAATTTGGAATGCTAAAGGTTACTATTGAAGGTGTATGGATAACCTTCTGGTTACTATAGAAGACACATGATACGCTGATAGTTAGCACTGACAAAATTTAGACATAGTTACTATCAAAGAAACATAGATAAACTGATATTTACTATTGAAGACATACAGATAACCTTACAGTTACTATAGAAGAAATGTGATCAAGTTGGTAGTTATAAATGAAGAAACATGGAAACGCTGGTGACAACTGAAGTATCCTGGATTGGCTGACAGCATCTTTGGTTGAAGTAAAATGCTAGATGAAGTAAAACACAAGCGAACAGGTAGTCATAACATTTATTTAATAACAAGAAAAACTACAAAAATAAAACGGGACATTATGCTGTACATGTTTCTTAAAAGAAAGTAGCAGAAAATGTCATCCATAAACATTCAAAGCTATAATAAATAACATATACTAAGTGAACGTTTGTAAAACGTATGGGTATAAAGTGCTAGTTAGAAGAATAAGGCAACAGTACTGCCGTCTGGTGAATATAAAAGACACCACCAAGAAAACAGCAGGGTTCGGTAAGGTAAATAGTTAATGAGGAATACATCACAATCTGTCATTCACATTTAAACATAAATATGAATTCAAAGAAACACATACACTTGACATTGTAGACAGGTCACGTAATTTGTTACATATTAAGTCATGCTCAGGTCATGTGAACAAGCAGATGATTAAAAGGGGAATCAAAATTTCCAATCCGGCTAGAATCAGTTTTATTTTCCCAGTATTTACTCCACAAGAAAATAGATTGTGATTTAATCCTTGAACCTCATTCTCCCTAGGCTCTGAGAAAGCAATAGTCAGAAGCTCCTAATAATAAAAGCTCAAATTTATTAATCTTATCACATATATTTATCGTCTCGGCCATCTTTGATCTATTTTAATAAATAATCCTGTATAAAACTAGCCTTCATGGTTAATATTTTCCAGCACCTGTGAGATGCCTGAGATTAGATCTACATTTCCCACAGATTGTAATAGGAGCGTTTTTGTTCTTCTTACATACTATAAAATTTCACAGCCAAATCAAGCTCAAAGTATTTATTTTATTTCACTCCTTGGTGCATGCATCTCTGTTTCAGCTTTACCATCATTCCACTAAAAGAAAAACTCATTGGTCAATATTTTAAGCATTCTATTTTTAGTATAAGACAGGATTAACCCATTCCCCACAAAAGTGGGCTTATGGCATATAGAGAGTTAGCCACTCTGATGGAAAAATATGGGTCAAAGGGTTAAAATGCAAGCTGCCATGTGTTACAAACTGGCAGAAAATAAATGCAAATCTCATCACATATTGTTTATTGTTTTATAAAAGCCAATGTCACAGCAAATCAGTTAAAACTCAAAGGTAGTCAGTCTCCAGCTGGCAAATGCTATACTAGTTTCAAGCACAGCTTTATGATACTATGCTCCTCTTTCCAGAATTCCAGTTCACTGTATTTAATTCTGTAGTGGACCCCTATCTGCCCTAAGATGCTGCTAGACAACTGCCTTTTCTATCCATCATCCTCTAAATTTTACAACTAATTCTAATTTATTATACTACATTTGTTATGCACTAGATTCAAGATAAGTTAGTGAATATCTGAGAATAAGACCTACATTGCAATTTGAAGTGATTTAGTGCATGAACTGGAGAATCATCCATTACAAGATGAAGATTAGACTGATTTTACTAGAGGGGTCAGTATGAATATATCAGTTTGGTGTGTGGTGTGCAAATAATGAATGAGTTTGGGAAGTTGGTTAGAAATTCAGACCCCGACTAGTTATATTCTCTTCAGTGCTATAGGACCCAGTGTCAAGTCATTGTGGCTGTACTCATCTCAGAACCACTGCCCACATTGCAGAGCGGCCAGATCACTTATCTTTTGGAAGTGCGTGGCAGTGTGTCCAGGGCCTCCTAAAATATAGGTCCCATTTCCACTACTTGAGGCATACTGGGTGTATGATGCTAGCTCAATATTGTATAGTCCAATTGGTGCCAAATTCCATTCCACTATTACCCTTACTACGTTCAACCTCAGAAGAAAAGTTATAATATATTGGGTCCATTGCCTGGTTCAAATTAATAATCATGTGATCAAGTCAGCCAAAATTCAGTTATTAATTTGAAGGTGATTGTTGTCCTAAGAGAGTGATGGCTCTATCAGGGTGCCCAATGGGTGATGGCTCTATCATGGTGCCCAATGGGTGATGGCTCTATCAGGGTGACCAATGGGTGATGGCTCTATCATGGTGCCCAAAGGGTGATGGCTCTATCATGGTGCCCAAAGGGTGATGGCTCTATCACGGTGCCCAATGGGTGATGGCTCTATCATGGTGCCGAATGGGTGATGGCTCTATCATGGTGCCGAATGGGTGATGGCTCTATCATGGTGCCGAATGGGTGATGGCTCTATCAGGGTGACAAATGGGTGATGGCTCTATCAGGGTGACAAATGGGTGATGGCTCTATCAGGGTGACAGATGGGTGATGGCTCTATCAGGGTGACAAATGGGTGATGGCTCTATCATGGTGACAAATGGGTGATGGCTCTATCACGGTGCCCAATGGGTGATTCATCACTGTGCCCAATGGGTGATGGCTCTATCACGGTGCCGAATGGGTGATGGCTCTATCACGGTGCCGAATGGGTGATGGCTCTATCACGGTGCCGAATGGGTGATGGCTCTATCACGGTGCCGAATGGGTGATGGCTCTATCAGGGTGACAAATGGGTGATGGCTCTATCACGGTGCGAATGGGTGATGGCTCTATCATGGTGCCCAATGGGTGATGGCTCTATCATGGTGCCCAATGGGTGATGGCTCTATCATGGTGCCCAATGGGTGATGGCTCTATCATGGTGCCCAATGGGTGATGGCTCTATCATGGTGCCCAATGGGTGATGGCTCTATCATGGTGCCCAATGGGTGATGGTTCTATCACCGGTGCCCAATGGGTGGATGGCTCTATCATGGGTTGCCCAATGGGTGATTGGCTCTATCAGGGTGCCCAATGGGTGATGGCTTCTATCATGGTGCCCAATGGGTGATGGCTCTATCATGGTGCCCAATGGGTGATGGCTCTATCATGGTGCCCAAAGGGTGATGGCTCTATCAGGGTGCCCAATGGGTGATGGCTCTATCACGGTGCCCAATTGGTGATGGCTCTATCATGGGTGCCAAAGGTGATGGCTCTATCATGTGCCCAAAGGGGTGATGGCTCTATCAGGGTGCTCATGGGTGATGGCTCTATCATGGTGCCCAAAGGGTGATGGCTCTATCATGGTCCCCAATGGGTGATGGCTCTATCATGGTGCCCCAATGGGTGATGCTCTATCACTGGTGCCCAATGGGTGATGGCTCTATCATGGTGCCCAATGGGTGATGCTCTATCACGGTGCCCAATTGGGTGATGGCTCTATCACGGTGCCCAATTGGTGATGGCTCTATCATGGTGCCCAATGGGTGTTGGCTCTATCATGGTGCCCAATGGGTGATGGCTCTATCATGGTGCCCAAAGGGTGATGGCTCTATCACGGTGCCCAATGGGTGATGGTTCTATCACAGTGCACAATTGGTGATGGCTCTATCACGGTGCCAAATTGGTGATGGCTCTATCACGGTGCCCAATGTGTGATGGCTCTATCACGGTGCTCAATGTGTGATGGCTCTATCACAGTGCCCATTGTGTGATGGCTCTATCACGGTGCCCAATGGGTGATCCATCATGGTGCCCAATGTGTGATGGTTCTATCACGGTGCCCAATGTGTGATGGTTCTATCACTGTGCCCAATGGGTGATGGCTCTATCATGGTGCCCAAAGGGTGATTGTTCTATCATGGTGCCAAATGTGTGATGGTTCTATCACGGTGCTCAATGGGTGATGGCTCTATTATGGTGCCCAATGGGTGATGGCTCTATCACAGTGCCCAATGGGTGATGGCTCTATCATGGTGCCCAATGGGTGATGGCTCTATCACGGTGCCCAATTGGGTGATGGCTCTATCATGGTGCCCAATGGGTGATGGCTCTATCATGGTGCCCAATGGGTGATGGCTCTATCATGGTGCCCAATGGGTGATGGCTCTATCATGGTGCCCAATGGGTGATGGCTCTATCACAGTGCCCAATGGGTGATGGCTCTATCATGTGCCCAATGGGTGATGGCTCTATCACGGTGCCCAATGGGTGATGGCTCTATCATGGTGCCCAATGGGTGATGGCTCTATCACGGTGCCCAATGGGTGATGGCTCTATCATGGTGCCCAATGGGTGATGGCTCTATCACAGTGCCCAATGGGTGATGGCTCTATCACGGTGCCCAATGGGTGATTCATCACTGTGCCCAATGGGTGATGGCTCTATCACGGTGCCCAATGGGTGATGGCTCTATCACGGTGCCCAATGGGTGATGGCTCTATCACGGCGCCCAATGGGTTATGTGGTCAATATTTGGCTTTACACCCTAGATCTTTCCCTGGTATTCATTTTATTGTTGTTTTTCTCTCATTTTTTTTTTTTTAACCATCCCCAATGGGGGTTTAAATACACAACCATGGCTGGCCACTGAATTACCAACTATTTGATGATTTCTCCTGTCTGTTTATGCTTATTATGATTCCTCTTACATGTTTACGTTTACTGTTTGATTATTTATCGTTGGTTTATTTGATGATCTCTTTTGCCTGTTTATATTCATGAACTATTTGTTGATATCCTTTGTTTATAGCTGCCAACTATTTGGTGATTTCCCTTTTGTCTTTGTTTAATCAACAGTTTGATAGTTTCCCTTTTCTATTTGGGCCTATGAACTATTTTATTATCGCCCTTACCTGTTTATGTTTACCAACTATTCTAAGAGTTCTCTTGTCTGTTTACATTTGCCAACTATTTTATGAGTTTCTTTGCCTGTTTACCAACTATCTGATGTAACACTCACAAGATAAGATAAACATTTGCATCATAAACATTACTCACCAAAATTACATAACATGGCACAAGCATTTCAGTACAATCTTGTCTGTACAGTAACAGAATGTACAATTTACAATTTCATGATACAATCAGTGCTGCATTCTGCAAGCAGTCATCAATTAAGCTGGCTGTAGTAATCATTTGCAAGAGTTAAGTCAAGAACTGACTTCACAGCACTCGTGACTCTCCCATAAAAGCTTCGTCTTTATCTTCAACAACCAGCAAAGAGTCCCAATATTGATAACATTTGCAAGAAATTATATGTAAGCTGTGTATTACAAATGCTTAGCCATGTAGCTGCCAAAAAGGTTCATAGGGGGTCAAGTGTGACCATGAAATGGTTACATATCATGCATATATCACTGGATAGCTTACCAAAGAACAAAATAATGTGTACATAACCAGAAAGTTCACCAAAGACACATACACATATGACTTCATGTCAGATTTCATCACAAAGTAACATAACAGTACTGTGCTCAGAAGTATATTAAATTTCAAAAACTTCTGTTAAAAATACTTAAGATAGAAAAATTTTAAGGAAATCACACGTCAAACTGAACACAAATAATAGTTTCACTTTAGAATGCCGAACCACTGTGCGCAACTGGGTTATCAAAAACGAGGCTCACAGTTTATGACATTGTTCAAAATGTGACAGAAGTAGAAGTAAAATCACTTTGTGAAAGTTATTCATCTGAAAGACAGTACCTTGCTATAAAAGACACCCCAAAGTAGATCAGGGGTGTCAATTGCTTTGACGAAACAAACTAGAACACAGATGAGAAAACAGCTCATGTGTTCTCTTCTTATCCCTGTATCAAATGAAACTCAAATTAGGTGTCTATTTTAAACTAACTTGATCTCTTCTGCTTCTTTTGCTCAGACAATGACCATGTCAATCTCTGCTAGAATGTCTGCCATCATCCTCAGGTTTCTCCTAACTCTATATTGGTTTTAAATCATTTAAAGTCTATGGGGACATTTTATATCAATTATCTGCCTCTAAATCTCTTCTCTTCTCTCTCTCTAGGTAGGTGGGTGGGTGAGTGGGTGTAGGTGTGTTTTTTTTTTCTTTTTTAGTCTCATATTGTTTGTGCTTTATTAACTCCACTGGAGAAACTTTCAAGTTAATTGATGTTACATACAATTAATTAACCTTAAAAAACTTGAAATGCACAGTTCTAATACAGATTATGGGGAAACAGGTAGCACAGAGGCCAGCATGAATACATGAAGAGGGATGTTTCACCTTTTTGTTTTTAAACTTAACACAGAATATGGAACTCTCTGGTACAGAAGAACATTATATAGTGCACATAGAGGTTTCAGGTGAAACAAAAACATCTTTAAATACTTCAACTTCAACCAAATGTTGTTTTTTTTAATGTCCTCTGTCCTAGTGATTATTTAAGCCTGTCTTAGGAAGTCATTACATTAACCTGTATTATAACTCAGCAGTTACCTCTTTCTGTGCCAGACAACTATTTTAAATCCTTCAGACTCCAGACAGTTGCCTCACTTTATAAAATCTTCAGCAAAGTAAAGGACCCTTTTACACACCTTAAGGTATAGGGTGTATTTTTAATGACTGTGCAGTGTTTCAAAATATTGCCGGTCCAAGTTTTGTATTCACCCTCTGTAAAGTTCATGCAACATAATAGGTAAAAACAAAACATGGACCGGCAATATTTTCAAACACTGCACAGTCATTAAAAATGCACCCTGTATATTCAACACATGGTGCGGGACCCATATTTTAATATACCAATCGGCACTCATCCAGCCACCTTTGCTTCGCAAGGTATTGCATGGTATCTATTTTAGACTGGGGTGACCTGGGCGATCAAGTTAATGTTTAAAATCTACCCCAATGGATTTAAACTTGTGACCACAGGGTTGAACTTATCCTTGTATATGTTTCTTGAAGGTAATTTCTAGCTCCTCCCGACTCAGGTATTACATTAACTCATGTTGTCTTCTCTGTTGAATCCTCCTGTCCCACACAGTACTACTTAAAAGCAACATGAAGAGTTAATTATTCAACATGTTCTCCGAGAACCATTAACAATGAGATATATACAAAACACTGCATGCATCTGTGACACAGGCAACTGAGTGGTGAAAGAACGATTTTATAAACAATGAGTTGGAGAAAAACATAAACTGAACAGCTGAGAAAATACTGAATTGCAACACCTTGATTGGACTACATAGTATCTTCATAATCAGCAAAATTACTATCACAGGAACTTATGTAAACAGTAACATATAACGAAACAGTTAACTAGTTGTAACATTTAAGTATAAACTCTTCACAAACTACGTGCAATCACAAGATGACAACATTAACAGCACTAAGAGTGTTAATATCACAATGCTCTTTGGAAACAATCGTACAATAAAGAACTGAAATACCTAGATTTACTGAATGGTTATAAAAAAATGTAAGACAGCAAGAGAAATCGCCTACATTCATTAATAACAAACACAAATTTCAGCCATCTATGAAAACACACAAACGTTCCATGAAATTAGCTAATGGCTGAAATGTGGTGGTAAAGGCAGTCCCATAGCAGATACTATCATTGGCGTATGAAGTGTTGAGCCTTCACATGTTCTAGATCATGACATAATGAGGTGAAGTGACCAGTTCCCATCCTTCATCACCTTTCTTTGTTTGTACCATCCTTTATGTCCATAGTCATTACCCTTTCATGTCTTTCCGCTACTTTTTTTTATCCTCGTATGCACTTTGCTGTTTTTATCCACCCATGCACTGGGCTGGTTTCATCCACCCATGCATTGTGCTGTATTTATCCACCCATGCACTGTGCTGTTTTTATCCACCCATGCACTGTGCTGGTTTCATCCACCCATGCACTGTGCTGTTTGTACACTCATATACACTGTGCTGTTTTTAAACATTCCATGCACTATTTTGTTTTTATCCACCCATGAAATAAGCTATGTTTTACCTTCCCATTCACTTGGCTGTTCTTATCTTTATTCTCCCCTGCACTGTGGTTTTTATCCTCCCATTCACTGTGCTGTTTTTATTCTCTAATGCACTATCAATTTTTTCCCTCGCATGCTCGGTTTTTATCTTCCCACACACTACATCCACCATCTCTATTCATATTTCCAGACTTAAATATCACCTGCACGACCCAGTGATTCCATGACTCCAAAACGCATGCAAATATTTCTCAATCCCATTACTAACAAGTGACAGTCCTACATTTTCCCTTATTTTTCTGACACTTTCAAGCTGTCTATAATTTTGTTGTACCATGTAGGTGTAAAATATTGCTTTCTGTGTAATAACCTAGCAACAACCAAAAAAAAAAGATCGCTGCTTCAGCTACAAATGGTTAGACGTAGTACTTGCTCTTATAGATCCAGGGCATCAAACGCTAAAGAAAATAACACAATTATCAAGTCAAGAAAAACATATAATTCTACATTTTACCAACGCTGGAATTTTAAAGAAATATGAAGTGATCAATTGGCTGTATTTATCATGCAATTTTAGACTATCCTGCATGTAAAGAGTACTAGATCAGCATAACTTTTATCTTTTTAAGTGCCATGGGATGATTAATCACCTTAAATTACTTCCCATATCTGCCATGGGCTTATAAATCACCAAAATGTTGTCATTTCATTATAATGCAATATGTCTGCTACCATATTAACAACCTTTAAGTCATAACTGTGACACTTCCCATTTTCCGACATCCATTTTTATGTGGTCCGAAACCTACGTTTTATTTGGCACTGAATCTGTTAAACACTATAAAATCACTGAGAGGATCATTTTAACTAACCAACAATTGAACAAATGTTGCATGTCCTTTGCGGGACGTTGTGAACAACCCTAACCCGAGGTTGATTTTCTAGGCAGTAGTTTGCCATTGCTCTCTGGATGAGAAGTCACTGTTGAAGCAAACTGACCAGGCAGGGGTTGATCACTCTACCCCTGCATTCAGCACAGGAAGTTTATGAACTAGAGTACTCTTATCTTTTTTGGCCACACCAACTGCTTAACCAACAATACAAGACAGAAATGTTATAGCATGTTAATAACTAGAGTATTAACTAATTCTAGGAAAAACAAACAAGATTAATTATCAGGCAGACAAGAAATATCATCTAAATCCGCAAGAATACCTGATTAATTTCCTTAATGTGAAAACAACACAACTATTATACTAAATATGATATGCATTAACCACCGAAACAAAACAATACATGCCAATATCATAACGACACACAGCTAATATTTTATCAGAAAAGTAGATACCAGTCAAATAAATATTATTAATCATCACATGTGATGTAATTATAGCACGACTTCTCACAAGTTGTAAAATAAGGTTCAAATTCACTGATAATAACTTAAGTAACCTTGAAACACGCAGGAGATAACCCTGATAAAGCTGCAAGTAAATATCGAGGTCAGTCTAACCAATGAAGAATAAGATGTCACTCAGGCACGATTAATCGCTTTTCAATTTAAATGTATTCTAAATATACAGTCAATTTGTATGAAAATGCATAAATTTCTTTTTCACCATTCTCCACATTTTTCTACAGCTGGCAATTTTACCCTATAATTATTTTAAAAAGTTAGTTGCATGTTCTTTTATAGGATGCCACAATTAATTCCAGCATTTTTTTTTGGCGCTCGCTCGCTTTGAACTCAAGCGTAGTCCATTCACACTACTTCTAGTAGTGCTGGACTGAATTTTGTGTGTGGATTAGCTTTCCCTACTAACAGTGTCCCTCGCCATCAGGCGAACCCACTCTGACTTCAGAGGTACTTGCAATTTACGTCCCAAAGTCAAGGACGATGGGTCAACATATTTAGTCCAACTGTCTGGTGTAGGGGTTGAACCCCTTACCTCGGCATCAGCATACCGAATGTTTAAGAACAAACGTTCTTATCCATTTGGCCACGCTGACCTACTTCTAGGCAATTTTACATGTAATAGTTTGTCACTGCTATCTGAATGGCTGATGCTCATCCCATTGTGAAAATCAATGCAATGCAGTCTGCCTGTAACTGATTTAAAACCCATTATGTCAGGAATGTGAAACTGCCATTGCATTTTTGAAACTCACAATGATGACAAAAGTAAGCTTGTGCTGATAGTATCATACAGTTACATTTATATACTGTTTTGTTTCACATGTGATCACAGGAAGAAATGATGAAACAATGTAATGTTTTGTTACGACTCTAATTTAAGGTTTTACCAGACATATTTTTTTTACCTGTTGTGTTCATGAAGTTTTATTTTTTGTCCTAGCATTTTTACTAAGGTTTTTATTTTTATTGTCAATAGTTTTTAATATTACAATTTTCTTTTTAATTTTATCTTTTCAATAATTTTATATGACAAAGAATTTTGTTCAACATAATATATTCAAAACCACGAGTAACTATCAAAGGAAAGATGTAAAAATAAACAACATTCTATCTGCACAGTTTCAAGAAACACTCAATAAGCTTTCGTTAACTGTATGTCATCGACAACATGGCTGACTGAGTTACTTATCAATTAGTACTGCCTATTAAACATATGCTTTACAACATGACAATTTCAAACTTTCAACACAATGACAGTCAAACAGCTACCAAGTGGATTTCAGTTTTGCCAACATTATTCTAAATCCCATTGCAATTGATTTAGACTGACTCTTGCGATACATTTGTATGATAAATATACATTTCAAATAAGAGAATATTATCACAAGCTAACAAACAGCATCACTTCTGTACACAATGTACAACCTGCAGTGGAAAATGATGAAGAAAGACATTACTTTAAGTGCAACATGCTGGCCGAGTTACATTTAGCCATGTTTATGACATTAGTTTCCACAATTCAAAAACTCCATTGATATAATCGTAATGAATAAACACAATATGATTCCATATGCTGCAGTAACAAATACAAAGCTATGAAAAGTATTGAACAGACTAAAATATGACAACAATTATGAGGCATGTTCCTGAATGCAACAAAGTGTAAGAACAATATGGCTGAAGATTAGATATGATACAATTAGCCATACACTTTTTAATAAGTGGTGTAAAATTAGCTTTTAGATTCTCTTACTTCTTCAAATAGGAAAATACTTGCCTATTTATGATTTCTTCTTCTTCTTCTTCTTCTTCTTCTTCTTCTTCTTCTTCTTCTTCTGCGTTCATCCGGAGTGTTTTTTCAGATGTAATTGTTGTGCCAATTTTATTTGCACCCTTAGGCCAGCACATCCGACTTCTGCAGACATTTGTTGACTGGGTTAGCCTACCCAGGATTTATGATGTTATTAATTCATTCTTCCATTTTTAAGAATCTACATTATAGCACGCTGTAAAAACCCACAGATGCTCCGCCCCCTCAGCACATGTCGCACAGTGTAGATGTTGATCATCCCAGTAACACACTGGTTGTAAACATGCCTGATCCATACCCTCACACATCTTGTACCATCCCAGATGCAGGAGAATACCATACTGTCGGAAGTATCTAAAGTAGGGAGTAGGGGTAGGGTTGGGAGTTGGCAAAATAAACTGTTAAAAAACGGAGGTTGCTGAGATCAACAACTGGATGAAGGTGATATGGTGAACTAACAATCTAAACTCAAAAAGGATGTCTGGGTTTACCCATGCTTTCTTCAGGATTTTATCCTCTCAGTTTTCACATATTCATGTTAATCGGCAAATATTTCCAAGTTAATGTTTTACAATTATATTAACATGCAACACTGCTATAAACAGGATTATTAAAAACTTACAATCATGACAAAATATATCAATTTATGTAAAAGTTACTGGCCATAAACAATGACTTGGAAATATCAGCTCCAGATACTCGTCTATACCTTTAAGAGTTTAGGTGATGGGTAATGATCTTTTCCCTTCAATTCTGCCAGCTGTCACTAAGTTTTCCAGTTGATTTCTCTTCATAATGTGCCAAATAATAATTCTAGACTGTCTGCGTCTAATGAAACAAAAACCATAAGTTGACAGACAGTCAAGATTTTTGGGGAACGTTATGAGGAGAAATCAACTTGAAATCTTAGTGACAACTGGAAAACTTGATGGGAACAGAACAAGGGGAAGGCAAAAAGATAAAATACCTGGATGGCTTGGCCACATGGCATAATCGGAACATGATTCTGATTCAAGATTGGTGATTGTGAGATGGCCAGCCATGACTGCCAACACTCATCAGCATGGTACATGACGATGACGATGATGATGATGATGATAGGTAATAGGCATTAGCAGGTAGCAATCCAAACAAGTGTTATTCTAGTAATATTAAAATCAGTTCTTCTTCATCTTCTCATTCACTGTTGTTCTAGGAATGTCAATCACTATTCTATAACCCAAGCTATTCATACTTCTACTGTAAGACCACATTAGGGAAGAAACATCGCACTCAGCAACTGGGTTATGAAATATTACAGTTAAAGCATTGTCCCAAGTTTTAAAAAAAAAAGAACCATAAGTCCTTGATTTAACAGACCAATAGGGATAAAGGGTGTCCATTAATGCCAAAAGCTCGTTAATTCAAATGAAACCAATGGCAGGGGTATACAAAGCTAAAAATAATTCAGAAGCCACCCTCTTTAGCCTCAGGAGCCAGCACTTGTATTAGTGTGCAATAAATGCTAAGAAAACCATGAATGAAACTTACAACTTGTGCAGAAGGTAAAAATGTTCAGGCACCATTGGAACATACGCCCGTGAGACCTGGACACTTACTAAACAAGCTGAACAGCGCATAAATGCCTTTGAATATAAATGTTATAGACGAGTTCTAAGAATATCTTGGATAAAGAAAAGAAGAAATGCATCCATACTTCAAGAGCTGAATATTGAAGAAGGTTAGCTATTCAAGATGATAAATCAAAGAAAACTGAAATATTTTGGTTACATTGAAACATCATGAAAGTTTGGAGAGAACAATAATGGAGGGGTATATGCCTGGGAAGGGAGGAAGAGGAAAGCTAAAGAGAAGATGAGTGCAGGATGTGGCGGATGATCTCCAGATGGGTGTATCGGACACAGGACATCTTGCTTATGATCGAGAGGTTTTCCAAAAGGTTGTTATCGGAGCGAGGTTCTGCAAAGGACATGCTACTGAATGAATGAACGAACGACCATGGCAATAGAGCATTCTGTATATTTGTACACCCCTGACTCATGGCATCATTTTTGTCCATGCAAAAAATGTTTACTGCAATACTGTACTAACGTATTTAATTATAATAAAGAATTTAAAGAATGCAAAACTATTTACTAAATTATACATTAAGTTACAAAACAGAAATCACAAGATTACTACAGAGATTTGAAGTGAACATAATGCAATTATTTACAATTAACTCTTAAAGCACGCATGATGTTTCAATTTTTGGTGCTGGATTTTTCTGCGTCTGAGATTTTGTATCTAGCTGAAGTTTAAAGTTAGTTATGTCCACGATTATTTTATTCAAAACAAGGTGTTTGTAAAGTCTCCTCTCTACACTTTTATGTAGAACAGATAGAAAAAATTTCCATTTGCAAGATGGAAAACATACTCTCCAACAAACAGTTGTTCTTCATACAAAGTGTAGTGAGACTTTGCAAACACCCTGTACGTTGATGTGATATATAATTATAAAGGAAACATTTAAAAGTATAATCAGAGGGAACATAAAATAAGAAGGTTATGAAACTTATTAGTAATGATTACTTGATGCCCATAGAAGTCAGTTACATGTCCTTTACAAGATGTCACTCTCAACTCCAGCATTTATTGTCAGGATTGTTAACTGTGTTCACTACCCCTAAGTTACTAATCTGTTAACCTTTCCCCAAAACTGGCTCAGCGAGCTTTAAGAGGTAAACACTGCTTTTAAATTTTGAAAACATTATTAGTCTATTAAATCAAGGGTATGCTCTAATTATAGCAAGTGTGAAACTGAAAAAAAACAATGCCTTTCCCAAAAAAGGGTTCGGACACTGAGTTGAGATTAAGATAAATGGTAGCAGCTGATAAAGTGGTTCTGTGGTCGACTAAACATATCATGTTAACCATAAACCACATCCTTACACCATAAACCCACACAAATTAATGGGAGTACAGTAACCACATTTCAATTATAATATGGTTTCCTGGTACCAAACTGGTAAAATGTTAGGGAATTTGTTGCTGCCCCTTGGTAAATGACTAAAGACAAATGTAACAAACTATTCTTCACATATCACACAAATATGAAATGGCTGCAGACAGGGACAAACTGTGCAAAAATGGTGCTGCGCTCGTGACTCCTTGAAGTGGAAATAACAACATATATGAGCTGATTCCAAACATGCTGATGTTCTTTATAACATCACAACATACACTTCTGGATGATCTCGTCTGTTGATCAAACCAGAGCCACATCCATGTCCATGTTTTACAGCATGTTAATGTTGGCGAAGCTGGGGGATGTCCACAATCACAGGCATTAACATTTCAATGCAGTGTATCCTCTTCTGGAGCTTCTTGAAGAAGTTCTGGTAACAGATTACTAATTACATAGCAAACCACTGATCCAGTACATGTATGGTATTAACACAGACCATCCATTTGTTGCTTTTATTTTATGCTCAATCAATTTCAATTTAGTCATTGAGATCCCCCAGGTGGGAGTCAGAGAAAGATGACAAGAAATCAGGTTCATTCAAGATGAAATACTTAAATTAGAAAGTTCTCATTGTCAATATGTTTAGCTGCCTTTGTGGTGGAGCTTGCTGCTGGGGCAAAACTATCATCTTCTGCTAATCTTGCTAAGAATTCCGCAAAGCCAGGCTCATTTCGCAGGCTAGAAATGTGGGCTCGGGTAGCCCGGACTAGTTCGTTTTTGAGCAGGTGACAACGTTGCCTAAAGAAATCCCGCTCCCTTACAGAACTACTCAGCTGTCGCTTCAAATCTGTTATTTTCTGTAGCAGTGATTTGTTTGTCGTTTCCAGTTCATTTTTCTGCTGCATGCGTTTGGAACGACAGTTTTGCGCATAGCCTCTATTCTTTAAAGTGCGTCGTTTCTGCTTCAGCCGCTGCACTTCATTTTTGGGGCAGCCCTGCAGGCGCCTGTTCAGTTCACGGACAGGTAATGAAACCAGTTCGTCGTCGTCAATAAATGAACTCTGGGGAGATAACGGGCTGCCTGGTGATCGTGCCACAGAGTTTCGCCTTGACCTTCTAAACGAGGCAGCCGAGCCACTCGCCACACTTTTCGAGTCGTCGTCGTCGTCCTCGTCTTCTTCCACGTCTAGCTCATCATCGTCATAATCTAGATCGAATTCATTATTAGCGCGACCGGTAATGTCGTTGCTTTCCGATTTGATAGAAGGAGAAACCGGGCTGTGGTGTGCAAGCTGTGGCTCGAGCGATCTTAGTAATTCATCAAGCGGGTTCGGTTTGTTGATGTCCTGCTTGTTTGATTGAGAATTGCTAACCGAACCCACACCCCCTGAAGAGCACTGAGACCCCAATTTTAAGAACCAGTCTTCAAAGTATCCACGGTCGCCGAAAGTGCTGCCAAAACTGGATAAAGATCGCGTAGCCGTCGGGAGTGGCGGTTGGGAGGCAGTTAAAGGGGTGGTCGGGGATGTAGGGATGGAGTTAATCGGTGATCTATGACTGTTGTTGAATCCAACATCCCCAGAAACAGCTGACAGCGCCGGGCCTTCAGAGACATGCATTGGCCCGGTGACCTGACCTGTGGCCTCGGCACTGGGGAAAATGTGCTGGGTTTGGAGACTTGCTGCATCATTGCACAGCCCCAGCTCTGATTTCACCATGGCGCTGTGCAACTGGTGTAAATCACCACTGTCCATAAACAGGTCGAAACTTTCAATGTAACTTTCCGCTAGCTGATCCATGACTTTTCCACTGCTGTAATTTTACCTAACCGGTATAAATTTTAAGACTGAAGTTTAACCGGTATCCCTGTAGCTGGCTGGCAGTAGGTCACTTAATTTGTGAAGGCTGCACTCGGCGAGATAAAGTTCAACTGTTGGCTAGCTTATTTAACACTAACCTTTAAATAACCAAACAGTATATTCCCACAGAACGAATATATTTCAACAAAAGCTCGAATGAATAAGTCACTTTCACGTTTCCGAGACAGAATAAGGTTTAATCCGTCAAACACTCAGCGGATCCAACAAGTCTATACCCTCCGCCGGCAAGTAAAGGCAACGACAGACACTGAGGGGGGATTCCCGCCGGCTTATATACCGCCGGCAGGCGACAAAATAGCTATTTTAGGATCGATGAAACCGCTCAGCCAATCGCTGAGCTCAGAAAAAGATGTTCCCTCGGCCAGTTGCTCGCGCTAGCGCGAGGGTATGGCGATTTGCGCTAGTCATGTCTAGTTCCGTAGAGTAGCCATTGTGCAACATCTGTGGGCTTGTCATGAAATACACGGAGTATTGATATGTAATATTATATAATGCATGTAGATAAGCTGTACAGATTTGTCGATAGCCTTCTTGTTTTCTTATTTTAATCATCTATTCAACCTTTCTTCTCACATGAAGTGTGGCTTTGGCGACCATGTCTGTCTCAACTGCAGCCTTCTCACCTTCTGTCTTGTGTGCTGCCAATCATTTCTGGTACTGATGTTCCTCCACGCAAGGATGTCAAACTGTTCCCAATCTTCTCTCTAGGCCTCCCACTGCCTTTCTTCCCCACCAACTTTCCCCTTGTGATGACATACTCCCGGTTTCCCTTTCTCATTTTAGGTGCATATCCTTTACAGGGCGTGGCAGTCAACTCCAGAATTTGTTGGCTGTTAGGGATTCCTGGGCAAGTTTACGTTAAGTAGTTTGCCATTACCTTCTGAACTACATGCACTCATACAATTGTATGGAAGCCAATGCAAGGCAGTCTGGTGCTAAATCGCCCGCAGCTGTGTTTCGAACGCGGTATGCGGGATTACGAATTGCATTGGTAAAGCCTTCGCCAAAGAGTCGTCATGACATGTCCAAAAATTGCGGACTGCATTTTTCTTATGCCTGTTCTCTTTGTGAGTTAACTACTTTCAACACTTACGTGTTATAATTAGGATATATATCATATGTTGGACATATAATATTCCAGTTAATCAAAACAATGTTTTCCAGTAGTGAATTTGAATAATGAAGACACAAACCATAGATTGTACGATTTATTGCCTGGCAACATGGATTTCAGAGAAAGTGAACGATGTTAATGGCGGTCTTAGGACATTACTTTTTTTTTGTCATGTGATGAGAAATGAGACATTGGAGAACATCGTGACAACTGGAAAGATCGAGGGGAAGAGAGGCAGACCAAGAGAAATTATGCTGGATGGATTGAGACGATGGCATGGAGGAATATCATCAGTAGAGTTTATCCAAAACACCAGAGACCGAGATCTGTGGAAAGCCATGAACGCCTACGCCAGCTGGCAGGGTACTTTATGGTGATAATGATGATATTTCGCTGCATCTCGTCAGGTACGTGCTGCAGAATGCACACAATATAGATTACAATAACTAGATAAATCCTTCAAACTGATAATATACACATATTCGCACAGTAATGTATGTACTTGACGGGATGCAAAGAAATATGTCAGGCAATAAATCATACAATCTATGGTTTGTGTCTTCGTTATTCAAATATATAGTCCGGTATTCATTTTTCAAAATCAATCAATCAGGATCAGGTACTGTCTCCACAATGAAGGTTGGCTACAATGGATCTCCAACATCGTGTGTCTCTCGCCTTGATTGTACATTCTGTCAGACTGCCGTTCGTCCGTCTCTTGATGTTATCTTCCCACTTGTATCGTTGAGTACCTCTTGCTCACTTACCTTCAACTTACCCTCCAGTATGGTTTTTATAAGAGTGTCTTGTCTTATAATGTGACGGACACATTTAAATTGCCTCTTTTGTATTTCTTTCAGCAACTATCTTTTAATTCCCAGTTTTTCTAGAACTTCTGTATTTGATGTTTGTTTCTGCTTCCATGACATGTTACATATTCTTTTGTATATCCACACCTCTAGGGTCTCTATTCGGCATCCTATGTACGCCAAAATCAATTGCATTTACCAATTCACATGTAGGTACCAGAACCTACATCGGCAGAACAGAACGGCAGTTGAACAACAGAGTTGCTGAACACATACCTCAATGGATCGACAAGATACTACACACAGGCGATGGCAGCTTAGTGAGGCCGACACACCGGAAGCTTCCCGCTTCATCAATCGCAAAGCCTATGTTGGAAAACGGCCATGTGTTTGATAGAGAAAGGGCCTTTCGCGTGTTGTTTAACACACAAACTACTCGGTTGTTAAAGTTTGCAGAAGCCATAATGATGAAGCTACACAAGCCAGTTTTGTGCAAACAGACAGACATGTTAGTCAGTTTAAAATTACCTTGGTAGACAATTGACACTACCGTGCGAACATTTGTATATTTCAGCTTGAAGGATTTATCTAGTTATTTTACTTTTGTTGTGTGAATTCTGCAATATGTACCTGACGAGATGCAGCGAAATATACCAGGTAATAAATTGTGCAATCTATTGTTTGTGTCTTCGTTATTCAAAGACTTTCTAATTGCTTTTGCATTGTCCAGACTTCTGCGCCAAATAGTAGTGTTGAATAAACATAACATTTGACAATTCTAATTTTTAATCCGTTGTTAATCTCTCTAAATGTTAATACTGATGTTATGTTGCTGAAACTTGTCATTTTGTGCATTTGCATAAATATCATTCAATTCTCTATGACTGTTTTGTATACGTATCTCAAATGGAGTCTCCGAGACGAAGTGGTCACCCCGACCGATACACATAACATGAGAAATAAATATACAGATATTGATCGACACTCGCAGAAGTGAAAGAACAGAGTGACGATCACATGACAACCTAGATTATATTATATACACACGGAATGTCATAGTCACATCGGAATTTATCCTGTTCATCTGCATCGTCATCATACTCATTATCATGTTCCCATCCAGTGGCGTGGCGTTCATGAACCTCCGCGGATCCCTGTTTTGGGGGCTCAGGATCTGTTCTGTGGATGTTATTCCCTCATGTTGCCTTCTTACAGTGATGTAGTATTAGCATACATTGTACCAGAGCGGTTTACAAACTGCATCATGACGACATAACATACTACTACTACTACTACTACTACTACTACTACTACTACTACTACTACTACTACTACTACTACTACTACTGCTACTGCTGCTGCTGCTGCTGCTGCTACTACTACTACTACTACTACTACTACTACTACTACTGCTGCTGCTGCTGCTGCTGTTGCTGCTGCTGCTGCTGCTGCTACTACTACTACTACTACTACTACTACTGCTACTACTACTACTACTACTACTACTACTACTACTACTACTACTACTACTACTACTACTACTACCACAGTTAACAAATAATACTGACGAGTTCACACATCATTCATTGTACTACGTGTGGTTTTTGTTTAAATAGGCACATTGCAAATTAATGTTTTAAAAAAGCAAATTTTAAAAAACAAATTAAGTATTTACCGTCTGTTGCGAGGCAGGGTAACCCCTGTTTACATTTTACAAACCTTCTGGAGGGACGCCTTGGCATGGCTATACCACAGCCATCTTAAGCCATGCAACATCATTAATCTCGGTCCGGCATTGCATTGCCTCTTCAAAATGATGGATGCCAACTTGTAATTTGAGCACATTGGCATGACATAGGAGGCCAGGACTGACAGGCAGTGTAATAAAACTTGTGCGGCGAGTTCAGAATGATGTAATAGTACACGGGGTCTATATTATTATTCTGCCTCAAGTAAGTTACATGGAACTGATGAGGAACTTAGAAAAGAAGAAACGATTGAGTTCATCGTGTGAATAGACTTCATGGTGTAATCAAGAAGAAGAAGAAGAAGAAGAAGAAGAAGAAGAAGAAGAAGAAGAAGAAGAAGAAGAAGAAGAAGAAGAAGAAGAAGAAGAAGAAGAAGAAGAACAACAACAACAACAACAACAACAACAACAAAGACAAGAAAAAGGAGAAGAAGAATAACAACAACAAGAACAACAACAAGAAGAATGAGAAGAAGAAGAACAACAACAACAAGAACAACAACAATAACAGCAAGAACAACAACAACAAGAACAACAATAACAACAACAAGAACGACACCAACAAGAACAACAACAAGAAAAAGAAGAAGGAGAACAACAGTAACAACAACAAGAACAACAACAACAACAACAACAACAAGAAGGAGAAGAAGAAGAACAAAACAAGAACAACAACAAGAACAACAAGACGAACAACAACAACAAGAAAAAGAAGAAGGTGAACAACAGTAACAACAGTAACAAGAACAACAACAACAAGAAAAAGAAGAAGGATAAAAACACCAACAACAACAAGGAGAGGAAGAACAACAAGACCAACAACAACAAGAACAACAAGACCAACAACAGCAACAACAAGAACAAGAATAAGAAACTGGAAGAGGATGATGAGAAAACTGTCCTCTCGACCCAGCACTTCGCGACGACTGTGTTACACTGCTCCCCCCCCCCCTCCCTCCCCCTCTCCACGCTCAGAAATCAGCAAAGTGTGCAGGAACTAGGCTTTCACTGCTGTTAGAGGCACATCAGGATGCGATAGGGCCATGATTTAATCCCACGTATGGACTGTACAATTCCATGACAGCTTGTTGAGATACTCGGATTGTTTCCCCTTGATGTCCAGGCCCATACCTCTGCCTGTGACCGCAATTTCCGACACTCTTCAACTCCTGGAGTAACCAACGAGTGCCCCTAGAAGAGGCTAGGTAATTATATAATACAACTATAATGAGAGGAGAAAGGTACTGGAAAATATCGTGACGGCTAGAAATATCACCTGCAGAAGAGGCAAACTTCCGGGATAGCGACGGAATAACGTCCCCCCCCCCCCCTCCCCCCACAGAGAGATGTGTTTTTCTGGGAAGGATGTGCTGTTATTCGTAACCGTTTTAGGAATGTTTTTCACAGGAAACCACGGAAGGCAGATGGTGAATTGAATTTTGAGGGCAGCCGATAGATAGTTGTTGGTTATGGTCTCAAGTTTCGCGACGGTAGTCAGGGGGTCTCTTTATCGAGACAATGCCTACGGTCACCGAACAGTGTGGTCACTGTCAGGAAGGAAAGCAACGGCAAACTACCTTCTTATAAGATGCCTAGTTTATCATGATTCGTCAAATCACAGAATATCACAAGAATAAGGGCAGCAACATTAAAAGTTGCAATATGGCCACATCACGAAGATGTTGTCAAGAATTATCATGCACAGAGTTAGGAAGAAAATACAACCCGAAACAGGAGACAAATAATAGGGGTTTGTAGAAGGTATGGGTACAGTAAACGCTGTGTATATGCTGAGAACATTAATTGAACATTCTGTAGAAATAAACCAAGACCTAAATCTTTGCTTTATTGACTACACAAAGGTTTTCTATAAAGTAAGACATGTCAAAATAATGAAGATGCTTGCTGATCTACAAATTGATGGGGAAACCCTTAGACTAGTAAAACACATATATTGGAAATAAGCTGCCATAAGGATTGATAATGAAGTAGTTCAATATCAACCTATTAACAGAGGTGTGCAATAGGAATGCGTAATGTCTCCAGATCTTTTTCCCCGTACAGTGAAAAATTTTCAGAAATGTAGAAGATATGAGAGGAATCAGCATTGGAGGACGAAACATCAATAACATTATAAATGCGGATGATACAGTCTTGATTGCAGACGATGAGCGGGACCTGCAACATTTAGTAGATGCTGTGGTTGCACACAGTGAACAACTAGGGTTAGAATTAAATTGTAAGAAGACACACATTATGGTGCTCACTAGGAAGAAGGAAGTACCACAGTGCAATATATAAGAGTAGTATACAATGTGGGATTCGGCGCGAATTTGCCGGAGCCTCCGGCAATTGACCTTGACCTCGGCTGATTTTCACTCCTCCTCGGTCATATAGTTGGGTAAGGGGTAAGGGGTGGTATCTAGGTCATATCTAAGGGCGATAATTCTAAGATTTTATGTTTCTAAGGGCAGATAATTATTGAGTGGGAGTATAAAAATTTTAACTAATTATTAAAAAATAAAATAAAATAAATAAAAAATAAAAATAAATAACGACGGGGTGCGGGGTGGTGGCGAGGGGGTGGGCGCGTGGGGTGAGACTAGGCGTTTCGGGTTTAACCACTATCATCACAGGGTTACAAATGAAAACCTTAAAATGTACAGATGGTCGATATTATTGATATTAGTGGGTATAGCTTAGTGAAATTCGTTGGTAAGGGGTGGGTAGCGGCTATTGATGATTTGTAGAGTGTCGTAGTGGCCTATACACTATCATCACACAGGTTACAAAGGAAAACCTTAAAAAGTAAAAATGGCCGATAATATTGATTGCAGCGGATATAGCTTAGTGAAATTCGTTGGTAAGGGGTGGGTAGTGATTATTAGTGGTCTGTAGAGGGTCACCGTGGCGTTTTTACTATCATCATACGGGTTACAAATGAAACCTTAAAAAGTAAAGATGGCCGATATTAATGATTTTAGCGGGTATAGCTTAGTGAAATTTATTGTTAAGGGGTGGGTAGCGGCTAGTAGTGATCCGTAGATGTCACCGTGGCTTTTTTACTATCATCATACGGGTTACAAATGAAAACCTTAAAAAGTAAAGATGGCCGATTTTAATGATTTTAGCGGGTATAGCTTACTTATATTTATTAAGGGGTGGGTAGCGGCTAGTAGTGCTATGTAGAGGGTCGTAGTGACTTATTCACTAACATAACACGTGTTACAAATGAAACCTTGAAAGCTAAAGATCGCTGATTGTAATGGATATAGTGTTGTATCATTCGGCGGTAAGGGGTGGGTACCAGGTATTAGTGGTCAAGCAGTGGTCAAGCAGTGGTCAAGTAGTGGTCAAGTGAGGAAATTTTAGGGAAAATTGGTCGTAGTGACATGGTAATGCTTAAATTAGTGGTAAATTACTGATCAAGTAGTGGTCAAGTAGTGGTCAAGCAGTGGTCAAGTGGTGGTCAAGTAAGGAAAATTTTAGGGAAATTTTAGGGAAAAGTGATTTAATGAGATGGTGATGATTAAAGAGTGGTAAATTAGTGGTCAAGCAATGGTCAAGCAGTGGTCAAGTGAATAAATTTTAGCGGAAATTTAGTTAAATTTTAATTATCACTTAAAAATAATAAATCGCAATTTTATTGCACAAAATGTAAGCTCGATATAGTCCTATACATAACCTATACCTATACCTATACTTAGTCTATATCTGTATATTAAGTGAAGCGAAATAAAATTGCGATTTATTATTTTTAAGTGATAATTAAAATTTAACTTTTTCGGTTTCTAACAGTGGTTTGTGTCTATGTCTCTTACAGAAAGAGCTTGTTGTGTTTGGTGAATCGTTAGGGTTAGGGGTTAGGTTAGGGTTAAATGATGTATTCTACAGTACAAGAAGCAAAATTTGTTTGAGTCCAAGTGATTTGTCTGTAAGCTCTGTGTGTCATGTGTTTCTTATTATATGTTTGTGTTCTAGAGGTACTTGTTGGGTGGTTCATCTGATATGGTTTAAGTTTTAGTTCTAAGTCTGGTTTGTGAATTGTTTTGTCTGATATGTTCTTGGTGTCTTTGTGTATCTCATTACGTAATCTTTAATAGAACCCAAATTTGGGAAATTTCATGTAAAGTGTATATTCGAATAAGTTGTGTTATAGCAAGTTGAAGATGTCAGCCATGGGAAATGGATCTTTTGGAATACTCGGATGAACTATCCCCGATGGACTCACAGATTACATGGCCATACATGTTGTTAACTGTCATGGGTGTTTCAATGGAGCACGTGTACAGTGGAGGTTTGAAGTTCTTGGTGATGTAACCACTTTGTATTAGAAAGCAACCAAGACTGTGGAGAGATGAGTGCTGTATAAGGGTTTCTGTACCAGATACGGTGAAGGTCTTTGGTAAAGTAAAACAAGGAAAGGGGTGACATTGACAGCGTCTTTTCAGATAAGACACATTTGACTACAGAAGTTACATTTCTTTCTTAGTTTTGTGGACTTACTTTTTCCATAGCTATTTCTGTACTTGACCTTTTCCCCTTTTGGTGACTTATTTATAAGTTTAGTTGAAATATTTCTGTCTTTGGACGATGTTTTTCATACTTGATTATTTTTCATATATTTCTGTATTTGCCATAACTTCTTCTAAGACTTTGTTCATGTCTGGTAATGTAAGCTCTGAGCCGACAAGACAACGGCATGAAAACAAACCAATAAAGAAAATCAACAAAAAAACTTGGTTTCAATATTTTTATCACCAAAATATGTGTGTTCACAACATATTCATCAAAACACTTTAGTGATATAAGAAAAAATCAATGACATACATGAGTAGTGAAAAACAGTTTAGTGATATATCGTAAGAAAAAATCAATGACATACATGATTAGTGAAAAACAGTTTAGAGATATAAGAAACAATCAATGACATAGATGATTAGTGAAACACCAAAAAGTTCTGGATTAGTGATCTTCATTCTTCTGTGGTCTGGTGGTTGACTATCAAAAACACTGTTGTTGTCGAAGTCATCACACATACCTTATTTTGTTTCGGATCCAGAATAAAGACATGTATGAGATATCATACAAGATATCTGAATACTTCTTTTTATCATACCAAAACCACCCGATAGCGGTGGTCGACACTTTTTTCTAATACTACCAGTTGATTGGGTAGCATAATCGAGAGGTCCTTGCAGTACGCCTTACGGGCTGCCAAGTTGTCTCTATCATTTGATTGGATATCCTCTGCTACTATGAGTGGACTTGTTGCCAGGGTGTCTAAGGGTGTCATCGTTTCTCGTGGTGTCTGGTGATGTAAGTAACGTTGTAGGTTCGAATTGTATAGATTGTCACGTACCTGACAGGGATAATCATTGTGAATGTTCCCATTGTAGCGGGTAAGGTTATCGTTGAAGTCATAGTGGTGGTAGTCTGGTACTTGACTTAGACTACGATGATGGTGTAAATATACACGTGGTGCTGTCGTCTCTGCTGTTGTAGTGTTTGATGTATTCATACGTGGTTGATGGTGTGTTCGTATGTGTCTTTGTAGATTGCCTTTTCTGTTGAAAAGTTGTCCACAGATATGACATAAGTGTGGTTTCGCACCGTGAATGGTCCGAATGTGACGATTAAGGTTATACTTATAACAATAGGCTTTGTCGCACACTGAACACGTGAAAGTAGATCTGGTGGTCATATTGATAAACTGGTTTGTTTCTTCTTTCTTACAACCACGAAAAATGTTCTGATGTATACAATGTTTCACTGTTTTATCAGAGGCCAACGAAACGAACAAGGCTCACATCAAGTTTCACTACTGTAGCTAGCCAAGTCACTACGTGAACAATATCTGCTTACTACACACTGCTCACACCAGCCTGAAGCACGTCTGTAGATACCCAAGTCAGCCGTGAACTGGCACTGAGCTCACAAGAGACGCCTTCTATTTTATACACTGGTTCTGCACACGACGTAGCTGACGTGGCAGTTTTGTAGACAAGCTATTCTCACGCCGCCCGCCTGCTTCCCACAAACCGATGACTCATACTTAATGACTTTTGCACATGGCGGTGATGACGTAGTCTCGGACATCCTCGTTCTTTACCAAAAGGGGGTATGTGGTTTGTATAGCTTAGTCTTATGGGTGAGTGTATCTGTACTGGCTGAGGTACCAGTAGTAATGTTTTGTGTGGCCCTCTTTGTTTTTTTGTGTACTCGTGTCTGTATGTGTGTATAGTTGTTGTTGTGACAGTAGTAATGGTATGGTTTGTCTGTACTTCTGTGTCTGTACGTGTGTTTGTTTGGTTGTCTTTGTCTTTGTCTTTGTTTGTAGGTGTGTATTTGTGTAATTGTTTATGGGTGTGTACTTGTGTATTGTTGTGATGACAGTAGTAATGGTATGGGTGTGTGTGTCTGTATGTACAAGTGTGTCTGTGTCTTTGAGTTTGTAGTAGGTGTGTATTTGTGTAATTGATTATGGGTGTGTACTTGTTGTGGTACCAGTAGTAATGGTTTGGGTGTGTTTTTGTGTGCTTGTAGGTCTGTATGTACAAGTGTGTCTGTGTCTTTGTGTGGTTTTGTTTGTAGGTGTGTATTTGTGTAATTGCTTATGGGTGAGTGTGTCTGTACTTGTGTATTGTTGTGATGACAGTAGTAATGGTACGAGTGTTCTGTGCTGTCTCTGCACATGTGTATATCTGTTGATAGTGACAGTAGTAATGGTATGGGTTGTCTGTGTATGGTTGCCTTTGTGTTTGTCTTTGAGTGTTCTTGTGTATTTGTTTATGGGTGTGTACTTGAGTATAGTTGTGATGACAGTAGTAATCCTAGGCGATGGGTGTGTCTTTGTACTTGGCTGACTTTGTATTTGTCTTTGAGTGTTCTTGTGTATTTGTTTATGGGTGAGTGTGTCTGTGCTGTCTCTGCACATGTGTATATCTGTTTATAGTGCCAGTAGTAATGGTATGGGTGTGTCTTTGTGCTTGTCTGTCTTTATGTGTATGTCTGTATGTACAAATGTGTCTGTGTGTGTGATTGTCTTTGTGTTTGTAGGTGTGTATTTGTGTAATTGATTATGGGTGAGTGTGTCTGTCCTTGTTTGCTTCTTTGTTTTCCTGTGTCTGTACTTGAGTGGTTGTTTTATAGCTGTGTGTGGTTGACTTTGTGCTTGTATGTGTGTACACGTGTGTGTATAGTTGTGATGACAGTAGTAATGGTATGGGTTGTCTGTGTATGGTTGCCTTTGTGTTTGTATGTGTGTGTGTGTGTGACCCTCTTTGTGTCTTTGATTATGGGTGTGTACTTGTGTATAGCTGTTGTTGTGACAGTAGTAATGGTATGGTTTGTCTGTACTTCTGTCTCTGTATGTGTGTACGTGTGTGTGTGTGTGTGTGTGTGTGTGTGTTTCGTTGTCTTTGTATTTGTGTGTATCAATTATGTACTTGGTTGTCTTTGTGCTTGTCGCTAATATTGGTAGTACTATTATCACTACTATTGATTCTTCTTCACTCTACCCACCACCATTGCACTATACGTACTTTCCCCTACAATTTAAGTGGTCACTCGACTACTTGACCACTGCTTGACCACTGCTTCACCACGTCATCGATCACTTTAATCACTACCATAATCTTAGGCACATCGTCCTCTACAATTTAAGTGGTCACTCGACCACTTGACCACTACTTGACCACTGCTTGACCACTACTTGACCACTAATTTACCACCTTTTAAGCATCACCATGTCGCTACAATCACTTTTCCCTAAAATTTCCCTAAAATTTTCCTCACTTGACCACTGCTTGACCACTACTTGACCACTAATTTACCACCCTTTAAGCATCACCATATCATTACAATCACTTTTCCGCTAAAATTTATTCACTTGACCACTGCTTGACCATTGCTTGACCACTAATTTACCACTCTTTAATCATCACCATCTCATTAAATCACTTTTCCCTAAAATTTCCCTAAAATTTTCCTTACTTGACCACCACTTGACCACTGCTTGACCACTACTTGACCACTACTTGATCAGTAATTTACCACTAATTTAAGCATTACCATGTCACTACGACCAATTTTCCCTAAAATTTCCTCACTTGACCACTACTTGACCACTGCTTGACCACTGCTTGACCACTAATACCTGGTACCCACCCCTTACCGCCGAATGATACAACACTATATCCATTACAATCAGCGATCTTTAGCTTTCAAGGTTTCATTTGTAACACGTGTTATGTTAGTGAATAAGTCACTACGACCCTCTACATAGCACTACTAGCCGCTACCCACCCCTTAATAAATATAAGTAAGCTATACCCGCTAAAATCATTAAAATCGGCCATCTTTACTTTTTAAGGT